>OY756249.1:27654400-27698400 GCA_963576845.1 Megachile leachella
TAATAATAAAAGTAATAAGTATATTTATTACAGTTCTAGCGATAATAACAGCATTATATGTGTAATAATGCATGTTATATTGATAATATTGGTAGTAATAAGTATAATTACTATAGCTCTAGCGATAATAATAGTAAAATATGGCTAACAGTGCATGTTATATTGATAATAATAAAAGTAGTAAGTATATTTATTACAGTTCTATCGATAATAACTGCATAATATGGGTAATAATGCATGTTATATTGATGATAATAAAAGTAGTAAGTATATTTATTACAGTTCTAGCGATTATAACTGCATAATATGGCTAATAATGCACGTTATATTGAGAATAATATAAGTAATAAGTATAATTATTACAGTTCTAGCGATAATAACTGCATTATATGCGTAATAATGCATGTTATATTGCTGATAATAAAAGTAGTAAGTATATTTATTATAGAGCTAGCGATTATAACTGCATAATATGGGTAATAATGCATGTTATATTGATGATAATAAAAGTAATACGTATATTTATTATAGTTCTAGCGATAATAACTGCATAATATGGGTAATAATGCACGTTATATTGATAATATTGGGAGTAATAAGTATAATTATTATAGTTCTAGCGATAATAATAGTAAAATATGGCTAATAGTGCATGTTATATTGATAATAATAAAAGTAATAAGTACAGTTATTATACTTCTATCGATAGTAACTGCATAATATGGGTAATAATGCACGTTATATTGCTAATAATATAAGTAATAAGTATATATATTATAGTTCTATCGATTATAACTGCATAATATGGGTAATAATGCATGTTATATTGCTAATAATAAAAGTAATAAGTATCGTTATTACAGTTCGATCGATAATAACTGCATAATATGGGTAATAATGCATGTTATATTGATGATAATAAAAGTAATAAGTATAATTATTACAGTTCTTGCGATAATCACTGCATTATATGGGTAATAATGCACGTTATATTGCTAACAATATAAGTAATAAGTATATTTATTACAGTTCTAGCGATAATAACTGCATTATATGCGTAATAATGCATGTTATATTGATGATAATAAAAGTAGTAAGTATATTTATTATAGTTCTAGCGATTATAACTGCATGATATGGGTAATAATGCATGTTATATTGATGATAATATAAGTAATAAGTATAATTATTACAGTTCTCTCGATTATAACTGCATAATATGGGTAATAATGCATGTTATACTGATAATAATATAAGTAATAAGTATAATTATTACAGTTCTAGCGAAAATAACTGCAAAATATGGGTAATAATGCATGTTATATTGATAATAATAAAAGTAATAAGTATATTTATTACAGTTCTAGCGATAATAACTGCATTATATGCGTAATAATGCATGTTATATTGATGATAATAAATGTAGTAAGTATATTTATTATAGTTCTAGCGATTATAACTGCATAATATGGGTAATAATGCATGTTATTTTGAGAATAATAAAAGTAATAAGTATATTTATTATACTTCTATCGATAAAAACTGCATAATACGGGTAATAATGCATGTTATATTGATGATAATATAAGTAATAAGTATAATTATTACAGTTCTCTCGATTATAACTGCATAATATGGGTAATAATGCATGTTATATTGACAATAATATAAGTAATAAGTATAATTATTACAGTTCTAGCGATAATAACTGCATAATATGGGTAATAATGCATGTTATATTGATGATAATGTAAGTAATAAGCATAATTATTACAGTTCTCTCGATTATAACTGCATAGTATGGGTAATAATGCATGTTATATAGATAATAATATAAGTAATAAGTATAATTATTACAGTTCTAGCGAAAATAACTGCAAAATATGGGTAATAATGCATGTTATATTGATAATAATAAACGTAATAAGTATATTTATTACAGTTCTAGCGATAATAACTGCATTATATGCGTAATAATGCATGTTATATTGATGATAATAAAAGTAGTAAGTATATTTATTATAGTTCTAGCGATTATAACTGCATGATATGGGTAATAATGCATGTTATATTGATGATAATATAAGTAATAAGTATAATTATTACAGTTCTCTCGATTATAACTGCATAATATGGGTAATAATGCATGTTATACTGATAATAATATAAGTAATAAGTATAATTATTACAGTTCTAGCGAAAATAACTGCAAAATATGGGTAATAATGCATGTTATATTGATAATAATAAAAGTAATAAGTATATTTATTACAGTTCTATCGATAATAACTGCATAATATGGGTAATAATGCATGTTATATTGATGATAATAAAAGTAATACGTATATTTATTATAGTTCTAGCGATAATAACGGCATAATATGGGTAATAATGCACGTTATATTGCTAATAATATAAGTAATAAGTATAATTATTACAGTTCTAGCGATAATAACTGCATTATATGGGTAATAATGCATGTTATATTGATAATAATAAAAGTAATAAGTATATTTATTACAGTTCTAGCGATAATAACTGCATTATATGCGTAATAATGCATGTTATATTGATGATAATAAAAGTAGTAAGTATATTTATTATAGTTCTAGCGATTATAACTGCATGATATGGGTAATAATGCATGTTATATTGATGATAATATAAGTAATAAGTATAATTATTACAGTTCTCTCGATTATAACTGCATAATATGGGTAATAATGCATGTTATACTGATAATAATATAAGTAATAAGTATAATTATTACAGTTCTCTCGATTATAACTGCATAATATGGGTAATAATGCATGTTATATAGATAATAATATAAGTAATAAGTATAATTATTACAGTTCTAGCGAAAATAACTGCAAATATGGGTAATAATGCATGTTATATTGATAATAATAAAAGTAATAAGTATATTTATTACAGTTCTAGCGATAATAACTGCATTATATGCGTAATAATGCATGTTATATTGATGATAATAAATGTAGTAAGTATATTTATTATAGTTCTAGCGATTATAACTGCATAATATGGGTAATAATGCATGTTATTTTGAGAATAATAAAAGTAATAAGTATATTTATTATAGTTCTATCGATAAAAACTGCATAATACGGGTAATAATGCATGTTATATTGATGATAATATAAGTAATAAGTATAATTATTACAGTTCTCTCGATTATAACTGCATAATATGGGTAATAATGCATGTTATATTGACAATAATATAAGTAATAAGTATAATTATTACAGTTCTAGCGATAATAACTGCATAATATGGGTATTAATGCATGTTATATTGATGATAATATAAGTAATAAGTATAATTATTACAGTTCTCTCGATTATAACTGCATAATATGGGTAATTATGCATGTTATATTGATGATAATATAAGTAATAAGTATAATTATTACAGTTCTAGCGACAATAACTGCATAATATGGGTAATAATGCATGTTATATTGATGATAATATAAGTAATAAGTATAATTATTACAGTTCTCTCGATTATAACTCAATAATATGGGTAATAATGCATGTTATATTGATAATAATATAAGTAATAAGTATAATTATTACAGTTCTAACGATAATAACTGCATAATATGGGTAATAATGCATGTTATATTGATGATAATAAAAGTAATAAGTATATTTATTACAGTTCTATCGATAATAACTGCATAATATGGGTAATAATGCATGTTATATTGATGATAATAAAACTAGTAAGTATATTTATTACAGTTCTAGCGATTATAACTGCATAATATGGGTAATAATGCACGTTATATTGATAACAATAAAAGTAATAAGTATATTTATTATACTTCAGTCGATAATAACTGCATTATATGGGTAATAATGCATGTTATATTGATAATAATATAAGTAATAAGTATAATTATTACAGTTCTAGCGATAATAACTCCATTATATGGGTAATAATGCATGTTATATTGATGATAATATAAGTAATAAGTATAATTATCACAGTTCTAGCGATAATAACTGCATAATATGGGTAATAATGCATGTTATATTGATGACAATATAAGTAATAAGTATAATTATTACAGTTCTAGCGATAATAACTGCATTATATGGGTAATAATGGATGTTACATTGATAATGTCGGGAGTAATAAGTATAATTATTACAGTTCTAGCGATAATACTAGTAAAATATGGCTAAGAGTGCCTGTTATATTGATAACAATAAAAGTAATAAGTATATTTATTATACTTCTGTCGATAATAACTGCATTATATGCGTAATAATGCATGTTATATTGATGATAATAACAGTAGTATGTATATTTATTACAGTTCTAGCGATAATAGCAGCATTATATGTGTAATAATGCATGTTATATTGATAATGTTGGTAGTAATAAGTATAATTACTATAGCTCTAGCGATAATAATAGTAAAATATGGCTAACAGTGCATGTTATATTGATAATAATAAAAGTAGTAAGTATATTTATTACAGTTCTATCGATAATAACTGCATAATATGGGTAATAATGCATGTTATATTGATGATAATAAAAGTAGTAAGTATATTTATTACAGTTCTAGCGATTATAACTGCATAATATGGGTAATAATGCACGTTATATTGAGAATAATATAAGTACTAAGTATAATTATTACAGTTCTAGCGATAATAACTGCATTATATGCGTAATAATGCATGTTATATTGATGATAATAAAAGTAGTAAGTATATTTATTATAGAGCTAGCGATTATAACTGCATAATATGGGTAATAATGCATGTTATATTGATAATAATAAAAGTAAAAAGTATATTTATTACAGTTCTATCGATAATAATAGTAAAGTATGGCTAATAGTGCATGTTATATTGATAATAATAAAAGTAATAAGTATATTTATTATAGTTCTATCGATAAAAACTGCATACTATGGGTAATAATGCATGCTATATTGATGATAATAAAAGTAGTAAGTATATTTATTATAGTTCTAGC
Organism: Megachile leachella; assembly: GCA_963576845.1. Classification (NCBI taxonomy): domain Eukaryota; kingdom Metazoa; phylum Arthropoda; class Insecta; order Hymenoptera; family Megachilidae; genus Megachile; species Megachile leachella. The sequence continues at coordinate 27,659,420 of OY756249.1, forward strand.
GATTATAACTGCATAATATGGGTAATAATGCATGTTATATTGAGAATAATATAAGTAATAAGTATAATTATTACAGTTGTAGCGATAATAAGTGCATTATATGCGCAATAATGCTTGTTATATTGATAATATCGGGAGTAATAAGTATAATTATTACAGTTCTAGCGATAATAACTGCATTATATGGGTAATAATGGATGTTATATTGATAATATCGGGAGTAATAAGTATAATTATTACAGTTTTAGCGATAATACTAGTAAAATATGGCTAACAGTGCATGTTATATTGATAATAATAAAAGTAATAAGTATATTTATTATAGTTCTATCGATTATAACTGCATAATACGGGTAATAATGCATGTTATATTGATAATAATAAAAGTAATAAGTATATTTATTATACTTCTGTCGATAATAACTGCATTATATGGGTAATAATGCATGTTATATTGATAATAATATAAGTAATAAGTATAATTATTACAGTTCTAGCGATAATAACTCCATTATATGGGTAATAATGCATGTTATATTGATGATAATAAAAGTAATACGTACATTTATTATAGTTCTAGCTATAATAACTGCATAATATGGGTAATAATGCATGTTATATTGATAATAATATAAGTAATAAGTATAATTATTACAGTTGTAGCGATAATAACTGCATTATATGTGTAATAATGCTTGTTATATTGATAATATCGGGAGTAATAAGTATAATTATTACAGTTCTAGCGATAATAACTGCATTATATGGGTAATAATGGATGTTATATTGACAATATCGGGAGTAATAAGTATAATTATTACAGTTCTAGCGATAATCCTAGTAAAATATGGCTAAGAGTGCCTGTTATATTGATAACAATAAAAGTAATAAGTATATTTATTATACTTCTGTCGATAATAACTGCATTATATGGGTAATAATGCATGTTATATTGATAATAATATAAGTAATAAGTATAATTATTACAGTTCTAGCGATAGCAACTCCATTATATGGGTAATAATGGATGTTATATTGATAATATCGGGAGTAATAAGTATAATTATTACAGTTTTAGCGATAATACTAGTAAAATATGGCTAAGAGTGCATGTTATATTGATAATAATAAAAGTAATAAGTATAGTTATTATACTTCTAGCGATAATAACTGCATTATATGGGTAATAATGCATGTTATATTGATAATAATATAAGTAATAAGTATAATTATTACAGTTGTAGCGATAATAACTCCATTATATGGGTAATAATGCTTGTTATATTGATAATAATATAAGTAATAAGTATAATTATCACAGTTCTAGCGATAATAACTGCATAATATGGGTAATAATGCATGTTATATTGATGATAATATAAGTAATAAGTATAATTATTACAGTTCTCTCGATTATAACTGCATAATATGGGTAATAATGCATGTTATATTGATAATAATATAAGTAATAAGTATAATTATTACAGTTCTAGCGAAAATAACTGCAAAATATGGGTAATAATGCATGTTATATTGATAATAATAAAAGTAATAAGTATATTTATTACAGTTCTAGCGATAATAACTGCATTATATGCGTAATAATGCATGTTATATTGATGATAATAAAAGTAGTAAGTATATTTATTATAGTTCTATCGATAAAAACTGCATAATATGGGTAATAATGCATGTTATATTGCTAATAATAAAAGTAATAAGTATAGTTATTACAGTTCGATCGATAATAACTGCATAATATGGGTAATAATGCATGTTATATTGATGATAATAAAAGTAATTAGTATAATTATTACAGTTCTTGCGATAATCACTGCATTATATGGGTAATAATGCATGTTACATTGATAATATCGGGAGTAATAAGTATAATTATTATAGTTCTAGCGATAATAATAGTAAAATATGGCTAATAGTGCATGTTATATTGATAATAATAAAAGTAAAAAGTATATTTATTACAGTTCTATCGATAATAATAGTAAAATATGGCTAATAGTGCATGTTATATTGATAATAATAAAAGTAATAAGTATATTTATTATAGTTCTATCGATAAAAACTGCATAATATGGGTAATAATGCATGCTATATTGATGATAATAAAAGTAGTAAGTATATTTATTATAGTTCTAGCGATTATAACTGCATAATATGGGTAATAATGCATGTTATATTGAGAATAATATAAGTAATAAGTATAATTATTACAGTTGTAGCGATAATAACTGCATTATATGCGTAATAATGCTTGTTATATTGATAATATCGGGAGTAATAAGTATAATTATTACAGTTCTAGCGATAATACTAGTAAAATATGGCTAAGAGTGCCTGTTATATTGATAACAATAAAAGTAATAAGTATATTTATTATTCTTCTGTCGATAATAACTGCATTATATGGGTAATAATGCATGTTATATTGATAATAATATAAGTAATAAGTATAATTATTACAGTTCTAGCGATAATAACTCCATTATATGGGTAATAATGCACGTTATATTGCTAGCAATATAAGTAATAAGTATAATTATTACAGTTCTAGCGATAATAACTGCATTATATGGGTAATAATGGATGTTATATTGATAATATCGGGAGTAATAAGTATAATTATTATAGTTCTAGCGATAATAATAAAAGTAATAAGTATATTTATTATAGTTCTATCGATAATAACTTCATAATATGGGTAATAATGCATGTTATATTGATAATAATAAAAGTAATAAGTATATTTATTACAGTTATATCGATAATAACTGCATAATATGGGTAATAATGCATGTTATATTGATAATAATATAAGTAATAAGTATAATTATTACAGTTCTAGCGATAATAACTGTATTATATGGGTAATAATGCATGCTATATTGATAATATCGGGAGTAATAAGTATAATTATTATAGTTCTGGCGATAATAATAGTAAAATATGACTAATAGTGCATGTTATGTTGATAATAATAAAAAGTAATAAGTATATTTATTATAGTTCTATCGATAAAAACTGCATAATATGGGTAATAATGCATGTTATATTGATGGTAATAAAAGTAGTAAGTATATTTATTATAGTTCTAGCGATTATAACTGCATAATATGGGTAATAATGCATGTTATATTGAGAATAATATAAGTAATAAGTATAATTATTACAGTTGTAGCGATAATAACTGCATTATATGCGTAATAATGCTTGTTATATTGATAATATCGGGAGTAATAAGTATAATTATTACAGTTCTAGCGATAATAACTGCATTATATGGGTAATAATGGATGTTATATTGATAATATCGGGAGTAATAAGTATAATTATTACAGTTCTAGCGATAATACTAGTAAAATATGGCTAAGAGTGCCTGTTATATTGATAACAATAAAAGTAATAAGTATATTTATTATACTTCTGTCGATAATAACTGCATTATATGGGTAATAATGCATGTTATATTGATAATAATATAAGCAATAAGTATAATTATTACAGTTCTAGCGATAATAACTCCATTATATGGGTAATAATGCTTGTTATATTGAGAATAATATAAGTAATAAGTATAATTATCACAGTTCTAGCGATAATAACTGCATAATATGGGTAATAATGCATGTTATATTGATGATAATATAAGTAATAAGTATAATTATTACAGTTCTCTCGATTATAACTGCATAGTATGGGTAATAATGCATGTTATATTGATAATAATATAAGTAATAAGTATAATTATTACAGTTCTAGCGAAAATAACTGCAAAATATGGGTAATAATGCATGTTATATTGATAATAATAAAAGTAATAAGTATATTTATTACAGTTCTAGCGATAATAACTGCATTATATGCGTAATAATGCATGTTATATTGATGATAATAAAAGTAGTAAGTATATTTATTATAGTTCTAGCGATTATAACTGCATGATATGGGTAATAATGCATGTTATATTGATGATAATATAAGTAATAAGTATAATTATTACAGTTCTCTCGATTATAACTGCATAATATGGGTAATAATGCATGTTATACTGATAATAATATAAGTAATAAGTATAATTATTACAGTTCTAGCGAAAATAACTGCAAAATATGGGTAATAATGCATGTTATATTGATAATAATAAAAGTAATAAGTATATTTATTACAGTTCTATCGATAATAACTGCATAATATGGGTAATAATGCATGTTATATTGATGATAATAAAAGTAATACGTATATTTATTATAGTTCTAGCGATAATAACGGCATAATATGGGTAATAATGCACGTTATATTGCTAATAATATAAGTAATAAGTATAATTATTACAGTTCTAGCGATAATAACTGCATTATATGGGTAATAATGCATGTTATATTGATGATAATATAAGTAATAAGTATAATTATTACAGTTCTCTCGATTATAACTGCATAATATGGGTAATAATGCATGTTATATTGATAATAATATAAGTAATAAGTATAATTATTACAGTTCTAGCGATAATAACTGTATTATATGCGTAATAATGCATGTTATATTGATGATAATAAAAGTAGTAAGTATATTTATTATAGTTCTATCGATAAAAACTGCATAATATGGGTAATAATGCATGCTATATTGATGATAATAAAAGTAGTAAGTATATTTATTATAGTTCTAGCGATTATAACTGCATAATATGGGTAATAATGCATGTTATATTGAGAATAATATAAGTAATAAGTATAATTATTACAGTTGTAGCGATAATAACTGCATTATATGCGTAATAATGCTTGTTATATTGATAATATCGGGAGTAATAAGTATAATTATTACAGTTCTAGCGATAATACTAGTAAAATATGGCTAAGAGTGCCTGTTATATTGATAACAATAAAAGTAATAAGTATATTTATTATTCTTCTGTCGATAATAACTGCATTATATGGGTAATAATGCATGTTATATTGATAATAATATAAGTAATAAGTATAATTATTACAGTTCTAGCGATAATAACTCCATTATATGGGTAATAATGCACGTTATATTGCTAGCAATATAAGTAATAAGTATAATTATTACAGTTCTAGCGATAATAACTGCATTATATGGGTAATAATGGATGTTATATTGATAATATCGGGAGTAATAAGTATAATTATTATAGTTCTAGCGATAATAATAAAAGTAATAAGTATATTTATTATAGTTCTATCGATAATAACTTCATAATATGGGTAATAATGCATGTTATATTGATAATAATAAAAGTAATAAGTATATTTATTACAGTTATATCGATAATAACTGCATAATATGGGTAATAATGCATGTTATATTGATAATAATATAAGTAATAAGTATAATTATTACAGTTCTAGCGATAATAACTGTATTATATGGGTAATAATGCATGCTATATTGATAATATCGGGAGTAATAAGTATAATTATTATAGTTCTGGCGATAATAATAGTAAAATATGACTAATAGTGCATGTTATGTTGATAATAATAAAAAGTAATAAGTATATTTATTATAGTTCTATCGATAAAAACTGCATAATATGGGTAATAATGCATGTTATATTGATGGTAATAAAAGTAGTAAGTATATTTATTATAGTTCTAGCGATTATAACTGCATAATATGGGTAATAATGCACGTTATATTGAGAATAATATAAGTAATAAGTATAATTATTACAGTTGTAGCGATAATAACTGCATTATATGCGTAATAATGCTTGTTATATTGATAATATCGGGAGTAATAAGTATAATTATTACAGTTCTAGCGATAATAACTGCATTATATGGGTAATAATGGATGTTATATTGATAATATCGGGAGTAATAAGTATAATTATTACAGTTCTAGCGATAATACTAGTAAAATATGGCTAAGAGTGCCTGTTATATTGATAACAATAAAAGTAATAAGTATATTTATTATACTTCTGTCGATAATAACTGCATTATATGGGTAATAATGCATGTTATATTGATAATAATATAAGCAATAAGTATAATTATTACAGTTCTAGCGATAATAACTCCATTATATGGGTAATAATGCTTGTTATATTGAGAATAATATAAGTAATAAGTATAATTATCACAGTTCTAGCGATAATAACTGCATAATATGGGTAATAATGCATGTTATATTGATGATAATATAAGTAATAAGTATAATTATTACAGTTCTCTCGATTATAACTGCATAGTATGGGTAATAATGCATGTTATATTGATAATAATATAAGTAATAAGTATAATTATTACAGTTCTAGCGAAAATAACTGCAAAATATGGGTAATAATGCATGTTATATTGATAATAATAAAAGTAATAAGTATATTTATTACAGTTCTAGCGATAATAACTGCATTATATGCGTAATAATGCATGTTATATTGATGATAATAAAAGTAGTAAGTATATTTATTATAGTTCTAGCGATTATAACTGCATGATATGGGTAATAATGCATGTTATATTGATGATAATATAAGTAATAAGTATAATTATTACAGTTCTCTCGATTATAACTGCATAATATGGGTAATAATGCATGTTATACTGATAATAATATAAGTAATAAGTATAATTATTACAGTTCTAGCGAAAATAACTGCAAAATATGGGTAATAATGCATGTTATATTGATAATAATAAAAGTAATAAGTATATTTATTACAGTTCTATCGATAATAACTGCATAATATGGGTAATAATGCATGTTATATTGATGATAATAAAAGTAATACGTATATTTATTATAGTTCTAGCGATAATAACGGCATAATATGGGTAATAATGCACGTTATATTGCTAATAATATAAGTAATAAGTATAATTATTACAGTTCTAGCGATAATAACTGCATTATATGGGTAATAATGCATGTTATATTGATGATAATATAAGTAATAAGTATAATTATTACAGTTCTCTCGATTATAACTGCATAATATGGGTAATAATGCATGTTATATTGATAATAATATAAGTAATAAGTATAATTATTACAGTTCTAGCGATAATAACTGTATTATATGGGTAATAATGCATGTTATATTGATGGTAATAAAAGTAGTAAGTACATTTATTACAGTTCTATCGATAATAACTGCATAATATGGGTAATAATGCATGTTATATTGATAATAATATAAGTAATAAGTATAATTATTACAGTTCTAGCGAAAATAACTGCAAAATATGGGTAATAATGCATGTTATATTGATAATAATAAAAGTAATAAGTATATTTATTACAGTTCTAGCGATAATAACTGCATTATATGCGTAATAATGCATGTTATATTGATGATAATAAAAGTAGTAAGTATATTTATTATAGTTCTATCGATAAAAACTGCATAATATGGGTAATAATGCATGTTATATTGCTAATAATAAAAGTAATAAGTATAGTTATTACAGTTCGATCGATAATAACTGCATAATATGGGTAATAATGCATGTTATATTGATGATAATAAAAGTAATTAGTATAATTATTACAGTTCTTGCGATAATCACTGCATTATATGGGTAATAATGCATGTTACATTGATAATATCGGGAGTAATAAGTATAATTATTATAGTTCTAGCGATAATAATAGTAAAATATGGCTAATAGTGCATGTTATATTGATAATAATAAAAGTAAAAAGTATATTTATTACAGTTCTATCGATAATAATAGTAAAATATGGCTAATAGTGCATGTTATATTGATAATAATAAAAGTAATAAGTATATTTATTATAGTTCTATCGATAAAAACTGCATAATATGGGTAATAATGCATGCTATATTGATGATAATAAAAGTAGTAAGTATATTTATTATAGTTCTAGCGATTATAACTGCATAATATGGGTAATAATGCATGTTATATTGAGAATAATATAAGTAATAAGTATAATTATTACAGTTGTAGCGATAATAACTGCATTATATGCGTAATAATGCTTGTTATATTGATAATATCGGGAGTAATAAGTATAATTATTACAGTTCTAGCGATAATACTAGTAAAATATGGCTAAGAGTGCCTGTTATATTGATAACAATAAAAGTAATAAGTATATTTATTATTCTTCTGTCGATAATAACTGCATTATATGGGTAATAATGCATGTTATATTGATAATAATATAAGTAATAAGTATAATTATTACAGTTCTAGCGATAATAACTCCATTATATGGGTAATAATGCACGTTATATTGCTAGCAATATAAGTAATAAGTATAATTATTACAGTTCTAGCGATAATAACTGCATTATATGGGTAATAATGGATGTTATATTGATAATATCGGGAGTAATAAGTATAATTATTATAGTTCTAGCGATAATAATAAAAGTAATAAGTATATTTATTATAGTTCTATCGATAATAACTTCATAATATGGGTAATAATGCATGTTATATTGATAATAATAAAAGTAATAAGTATATTTATTACAGTTATATCGATAATAACTGCATAATATGGGTAATAATGCATGTTATATTGATAATAATATAAGTAATAAGTATAATTATTACAGTTCTAGCGATAATAACTGTATTATATGGGTAATAATGCATGCTATATTGATAATATCGGGAGTAATAAGTATAATTATTATAGTTCTGGCGATAATAATAGTAAAATATGACTAATAGTGCATGTTATGTTGATAATAATAAAAAGTAATAAGTATATTTATTATAGTTCTATCGATAAAAACTGCATAATATGGGTAATAATGCATGTTATATTGATGGTAATAAAAGTAGTAAGTATATTTATTATAGTTCTAGCGATTATAACTGCATAATATGGGTAATAATGCATGTTATATTGAGAATAATATAAGTAATAAGTATAATTATTACAGTTGTAGCGATAATAACTGCATTATATGCGTAATAATGCTTGTTATATTGATAATATCGGGAGTAATAAGTATAATTATTACAGTTCTAGCGATAATAACTGCATTATATGGGTAATAATGGATGTTATATTGATAATATCGGGAGTAATAAGTATAATTATTACAGTTCTAGCGATAATACTAGTAAAATATGGCTAAGAGTGCCTGTTATATTGATAACAATAAAAGTAATAAGTATATTTATTATACTTCTGTCGATAATAACTGCATTATATGGGTAATAATGCATGTTATATTGATAATAATATAAGCAATAAGTATAATTATTACAGTTCTAGCGATAATAACTCCATTATATGGGTAATAATGCTTGTTATATTGAGAATAATATAAGTAATAAGTATAATTATCACAGTTCTAGCGATAATAACTGCATAATATGGGTAATAATGCATGTTATATTGATGATAATATAAGTAATAAGTATAATTATTACAGTTCTCTCGATTATAACTGCATAGTATGGGTAATAATGCATGTTATATTGATAATAATATAAGTAATAAGTATAATTATTACAGTTCTAGCGAAAATAACTGCAAAATATGGGTAATAATGCATGTTATATTGATAATAATAAAAGTAATAAGTATATTTATTACAGTTCTAGCGATAATAACTGCATTATATGCGTAATAATGCATGTTATATTGATGATAATAAAAGTCGTAAGTATATTTATTATAGTTCTAGCGATTATAACTGCATGATATGGGTAATAATGCATGTTATATTGATGATAATATAAGTAATAAGTATAATTATTACAGTTCTCTCGATTATAACTGCATAATATGGGTAATAATGCATGTTATACTGATAATAATATAAGTAATAAGTATAATTATTACAGTTCTAGCGAAAATAACTGCAAAATATGGGTAATAATGCATGTTATATTGATAATAATAAAAGTAATAAGTATATTTATTACAGTTCTATCGATAATAACTGCATAATATGGGTAATAATGCATGTTATATTGATGATAATAAAAGTAATACGTATATTTATTATAGTTCTAGCGATAATAACGGCATAATATGGGTAATAATGCACGTTATATTGCTAATAATATAAGTAATAAGTATAATTATTACAGTTCTAGCGATAATAACTGCATTATATGGGTAATAATGCATGTTATATTGATGATAATATAAGTAATAAGTATAATTATTACAGTTCTCTCGATTATAACTGCATAATATGGGTAATAATGCATGTTATATTGATAATAATATAAGTAATAAGTATAATTATTACAGTTCTAGCGATAATAACTGTATTATATGCGTAATAATGCATGTTATATTGATGATAATAAAAGTAGTAAGTATATTTATTATAGTTCTATCGATAAAAACTGCATAATATGGGTAATAATGCATGCTATATTGATGATAATAAAAGTAGTAAGTATATTTATTATAGTTCTAGCGATTATAACTGCATAATATGGGTAATAATGCATGTTATATTGAGAATAATATAAGTAATAAGTATAATTATTACAGTTGTAGCGATAATAACTGCATTATATGCGTAATAATGCTTGTTATATTGATAATATCGGGAGTAATAAGTATAATTATTACAGTTCTAGCGATAATACTAGTAAAATATGGCTAAGAGTGCCTGTTATATTGATAACAATAAAAGTAATAAGTATATTTATTATTCTTCTGTCGATAATAACTGCATTATATGGGTAATAATGCATGTTATATTGATAATAATATAAGTAATAAGTATAATTATTACAGTTCTAGCGATAATAACTCCATTATATGGGTAATAATGCACGTTATATTGCTAGCAATATAAGTAATAAGTATAATTATTACAGTTCTAGCGATAATAACTGCATTATATGGGTAATAATGGATGTTATATTGATAATATCGGGAGTAATAAGTATAATTATTATAGTTCTAGCGATAATAATAAAAGTAATAAGTATATTTATTATAGTTCTATCGATAATAACTTCATAATATGGGTAATAATGCATGTTATATTGATAATAATAAAAGTAATAAGTATATTTATTACAGTTATATCGATAATAACTGCATAATATGGGTAATAATGCATGTTATATTGATAATAATATAAGTAATAAGTATAATTATTACAGTTCTAGCGATAATAACTGTATTATATGGGTAATAATGCATGCTATATTGATAATATCGGGAGTAATAAGTATAATTATTATAGTTCTGGCGATAATAATAGTAAAATATGACTAATAGTGCATGTTATGTTGATAATAATAAAAAGTAATAAGTATATTTATTATAGTTCTATCGATAAAAACTGCATAATATGGGTAATAATGCATGTTATATTGATGGTAATAAAAGTAGTAAGTATATTTATTATAGTTCTAGCGATTATAACTGCATAATATGGGTAATAATGCACGTTATATTGAGAATAATATAAGTAATAAGTATAATTATTACAGTTGTAGCGATAATAACTGCATTATATGCGTAATAATGCTTGTTATATTGATAATATCGGGAGTAATAAGTATAATTATTACAGTTCTAGCGATAATAACTGCATTATATGGGTAATAATGGATGTTATATTGATAATATCGGGAGTAATAAGTATAATTATTACAGTTCTAGCGATAATACTAGTAAAATATGGCTAAGAGTGCCTGTTATATTGATAACAATAAAAGTAATAAGTATATTTATTATACTTCTGTCGATAATAACTGCATTATATGGGTAATAATGCATGTTATATTGATAATAATATAAGCAATAAGTATAATTATTACAGTTCTAGCGATAATAACTCCATTATATGGGTAATAATGCTTGTTATATTGAGAATAATATAAGTAATAAGTATAATTATCACAGTTCTAGCGATAATAACTGCATAATATGGGTAATAATGCATGTTATATTGATGATAATATAAGTAATAAGTATAATTATTACAGTTCTCTCGATTATAACTGCATAGTATGGGTAATAATGCATGTTATATTGATAATAATATAAGTAATAAGTATAATTATTACAGTTCTAGCGAAAATAACTGCAAAATATGGGTAATAATGCATGTTATATTGATAATAATAAAAGTAATAAGTATATTTATTACAGTTCTAGCGATAATAACTGCATTATATGCGTAATAATGCATGTTATATTGATGATAATAAAAGTAGTAAGTATATTTATTATAGTTCTAGCGATTATAACTGCATGATATGGGTAATAATGCATGTTATATTGATGATAATATAAGTAATAAGTATAATTATTACAGTTCTCTCGATTATAACTGCATAATATGGGTAATAATGCATGTTATACTGATAATAATATAAGTAATAAGTATAATTATTACAGTTCTAGCGAAAATAACTGCAAAATATGGGTAATAATGCATGTTATATTGATAATAATAAAAGTAATAAGTATATTTATTACAGTTCTATCGATAATAACTGCATAATATGGGTAATAATGCATGTTATATTGATGATAATAAAAGTAATACGTATATTTATTATAGTTCTAGCGATAATAACGGCATAATATGGGTAATAATGCACGTTATATTGCTAATAATATAAGTAATAAGTATAATTATTACAGTTCTAGCGATAATAACTGCATTATATGGGTAATAATGCATGTTATATTGATGATAATATAAGTAATAAGTATAATTATTACAGTTCTCTCGATTATAACTGCATAATATGGGTAATAATGCATGTTATATTGATAATAATATAAGTAATAAGTATAATTATTACAGTTCTAGCGATAATAACTGTATTATATGGGTAATAATGCATGTTATATTGATGGTAATAAAAGTAGTAAGTACATTTATTACAGTTCTATCGATAATAACTGCATAATATGGGTAATAATGCATGTTATATTGATGATAATAAAAGTAGTAAGTATATTTATTACAGTTCTAGCGATTATAACTGCATAAAATGGGTAATAATGCACGTTATATTGAGAATAATATAAGTAATAAGTATAATTATTATAGTTCTAGCGATTATAACTGCATAATATGGGTAATAATGCATGTTATATTGAGAATAATATAAGTAATAAGTATAATTATTTCAGTTGTAGCGATAATAACTGCATTATATGCGTAATAATGCTTGTTATATTGATAATATCGGGAGTAATAAGTATAATTATTACAGTTCTAGCGATAATAACTGCATTATATGGGTAATAATGGATGTTATATTGATAATATCGGGAGTAATAAGTATAATTATTACAGTTCTAGCGATAATACTAGTAAAATATGGCTAAGAGTGCCTGTTATATTGATAACAATAAAAGTAATAAGTATATTTATTATACTTCTGTCGATAATAACTGCATTATATGGGTAATAATGCATGTTATATTGATAATAATATAAGTAATAAGTGTAATTATTACAGTTCTAGCGATAATAACTCCATTATATGGGTAATAATGCTTGTTATATTGATAATAATACAAGTAATAAGTATAATTATCACAGTTCTAGCGATAATAACTGCATAATATGGGTAATAATGCATGTTATATCGATGATAATATAAGTAATAAGTATAATTATTACAGTTCTCTCGATTATAACTGCATAATATGGGTAATAATGCATGTTATATTGATAATAATATAAGTAATAAGTATAATTATTACAGTTCTAGCGAAAATAACTGCAAAATATGGGTAATAATGCATGTTATATTGATAATAATAAAAGTAATAAGTATATTTATTACAGTTCTAGCGATAATAACTGCATTATATGCGTAATAATGCATGTTATATTGATGATAATAAAAGTAGTAAGTATATTTATTATAGTTCTAGCGATTATAACTGCATGATATGGGTAATAATGCATGTTATATTGATGATAATATAAGTAATAAGTATAATTATTACAGTTCTCTCGATTATAACTGCATAATATGGGTAATAATGCATGTTATACTGATAATAATATAAGTAATAAGTATAATTATTACAGTTCTCTCGATTATAACTGCATAATATGGGTAATAATGCATGTTATATTGATAATAATATAAGTAATAAGTATAATTATTACAGTTCTAGCGAAAATAACTGCAAAATATGGGTAATAATGCATGTTATATTGATAATAATAAAAGTAATAAGTATATTTATTACAGTTCTAGCGATAATAACTGCATTATATGCGTAATAATGCATGTTATATTGATGATAATAAAAGTAGTAAGTATATTTATTATAGTTCTAGCGATTATAACTGCATGATATGGGTAATAATGCATGTTATATTGAGAATAATATAAGTAATAAGTATAATTATTACAGTTGTAGCGATAATAACTGCATTATATGCGTAATAATGCTTGTTATATTGATAATATCGGGAGTAATAAGTATAATTATTACAGTTCTAGCGATAATACTAGTAAAATATGGCTAAGAGTGCCTGTTATATTGATAACAATAAAAGTAATAAGTATATTTATTATTCTTCTGTCGATAATAACTGCATTATATGGGTAATAATGCATGTTATATTGATAATAATATAAGTAATAAGTATAATTATTACAGTTCTAGCGATAATAACTCCATTATATGGGTAATAATGCACGTTATATTGCTAGCAATATAAGTAATAAGTATAATTATTACAGTTCTAGCGATAATAACTGCATTATATGGGTAATAATGGATGTTATATTGATAATATCGGGAGTAATAAGTATAATTATTATAGTTCTAGCGATAATAATAAAAGTAATAAGTATATTTATTATAGTTCTATCGATAATAACTTCATAATATGGGTAATAATGCATGTTATATTGATAATAATAAAAGTAATAAGTATATTTATTACAGTTATATCGATAATAACTGCATAATATGGGTAATAATGCATGTTATATTGATAATAATATAAGTAATAAGTATAATTATTACAGTTCTAGCGATAATAACTGTATTATATGGGTAATAATGCATGCTATATTGATAATATCGGGAGTAATAAGTATAATTATTATAGTTCTGGCGATAATAATAGTAAAATATGACTAATAGTGCATGTTATGTTGATAATAATAAAAAGTAATAAGTATATTTATTATAGTTCTAGCGATTATAACTGCATGATATGGGTAATAATGCATGTTATATTGATGATAATATAAGTAATAAGTATAATTATTACAGTTCTCTCGATTATAACTGCATAATATGGGTAATAATGCATGTTATACTGATAATAATATAAGTAATAAGTATAATTATTACAGTTCTAGCGAAAATAACTGCAAAATATGGGTAATAATGCATGTTATATTGATAATAATAAAAGTAATAAGTATATTTATTACAGTTCTAGCGATAATAACTGCATTATATGCGTAATAATGCATGTTATATTGATGATAATAAATGTAGTAAGTATATTTATTATAGTTCTAGCGATTATAACTGCATAATATGGGTAATAATGCATGTTATTTTGAGAATAATAAAAGTAATAAGTATATTTATTATAGTTCTATCGATAAAAACTGCATAATACGGGTAATAATGCATGTTATATTGATGATAATATAAGTAATAAGTATAATTATTACAGTTCTCTCGATTATAACTGCATAATATGGGTAATAATGCATGTTATATTGCCAATAATATAAGTAATAAGTATAATTATTACAGTTCTAGCGATAATAACTGCATAATATGGGTAATAATGCATGTTATATTGATGATAATATAAGTAATAAGTATAATTATTACAGTTCTCTCGATTATAACTGCATAGTATGGGTAATAATGCATGTTATATTGATAATAATATAAGTAATAAGTATAATTATTACAGTTCTAGCGAAAATAACTGCAAAATATGGGTAATAATGCATGTTATATTGATAATAATAAACGTAATAAGTATATTTATTACAGTTCTAGCGATAATAACTGCATTATATGCGTAATAATGCATGTTATATTGATGATAATAAAAGTAGTAAGTATATTTATTATAGTTCTAGCGATTATAACTGCATGATATGGGTAATAATGCATGTTATATTGATGATAATATAAGTAATAAGTATAATTATTACAGTTCTCTCGATTATAACTGCATAATATGGGTAATAATGCATGTTATACTGATAATAATATAAGTAATAAGTATAATTATTACAGTTCTAGCGAAAATAACTGCAAAATATGGGTAATAATGCATGTTATATTGATAATAATAAAAGTAATAAGTATATTTATTACAGTTCTATCGATAATAACTGCATAATATGGGTAATAATGCATGTTATATTGATGGTAATAAAAGTAGTAAGTACATTTATTACAGTTCTATCGATAATAACTGCATAATATGGGTAATAATGCATGTTATATTGATGATAATAAAAGTAGTAAGTATATTTATTACAGTTCTAGCGATTATAACTGCATAAAATGGGTAATAATGCACGTTATATTGAGAATAATATAAGTAATAAGTATAATTATTATAGTTCTAGCGATTATAACTGCATAATATGGGTAATAATGCATGTTATATTGAGAATAATATAAGTAATAAGTATAATTATTTCAGTTGTAGCGATAATAACTGCATTATATGCGTAATAATGCTTGTTATATTGATAATATCGGGAGTAATAAGTATAATTATTACAGTTCTAGCGATAATAACTGCATTATATGGGTAATAATGGATGTTATATTGATAATATCGGGAGTAATAAGTATAATTATTACAGTTCTAGCGATAATACTAGTAAAATATGGCTAAGAGTGCCTGTTATATTGATAACAATAAAAGTAATAAGTATATTTATTATACTTCTGTCGATAATAACTGCATTATATGGGTAATAATGCATGTTATATTGATAATAATATAAGTAATAAGTGTAATTATTACAGTTCTAGCGATAATAACTCCATTATATGGGTAATAATGCTTGTTATATTGATAATAATACAAGTAATAAGTATAATTATCACAGTTCTAGCGATAATAACTGCATAATATGGGTAATAATGCATGTTATATCGATGATAATATAAGTAATAAGTATAATTATTACAGTTCTCTCGATTATAACTGCATAATATGGGTAATAATGCATGTTATATTGATAATAATATAAGTAATAAGTATAATTATTACAGTTCTAGCGAAAATAACTGCAAAATATAGGTAATAATGCATGTTATATTGATAATAATAAAAGTAATAAGTTTATTTATTACAGTTCTAGCGATAATAACTGCATTATATGCGTAATAATGCATGTTATATTGATGATAATAAAAGTAGTAAGTATATTTATTATAGTTCTAGCGATTATAACTGCATGATATGGGTAATAATGCATGTTATATTGATGATAATATAAGTAATAAGTATAATTATTACAGTTCTCTCGATTATAACTGCATAATATGGGTAATAATGCATGTTATACTGATAATAATATAAGTAATAAGTATAATTATTACAGTTCTCTCGATTATAACTGCATAATATGGGTAATAATGCATGTTATATTGATAATAATATAAGTAATAAGTATAATTATTACAGTTCTAGCGAAAATAACTGCAAAATATGGGTAATAATGCATGTTATATTGATAATAATAAAAGTAATAAGTATATTTATTACAGTTCTAGCGATAATAACTGCATTATATGCGTAATAATGCATGTTATATTGATGATAATAAAAGTAGTAAGTATATTTATTATAGTTCTAGCGATTATAACTGCATGATATGGGTAATAATGCATGTTATATTGATGATAATATAAGTAATAAGTATAATTATTACAGTTCTCTCGATTATAACTGCATAATATGGGTAATAATGCATGTTATACTGATAATAATATAAGTAATAAGTATAATTATTACAGTTCTAGCGAAAATAACTGCAAAATATGGGTAATAATGCATGTTATATTGATAATAATAAAAGTAATAAGTATATTTATTACAGTTCTAGCGATAATAACTGCATTATATGCGTAATAATGCATGTTATATTGATGATAATAAATGTAGTAAGTATATTTATTATAGTTCTAGCGATTATAACTGCATAATATGGGTAATAATGCATGTTATTTTGAGAATAATAAAAGTAATAAGTATATTTATTATAGTTCTATCGATAAAAACTGCATAATACGGGTAATAATGCATGTTATATTGATGATAATATAAGTAATAAGTATAATTATTACAGTTCTCTCGATTATAACTGCATAATATGGGTAATAATGCATGTTATATTGACAATAATATAAGTAATAAGTATAATTATTACAGTTCTAGCGATAATAACTGCATAATATGGGTAATAATGCATGTTATATTGATGATAATATAAGTAATAAGTATAATTATTACAGTTCTCTCGATTATAACTGCATAGTATGGGTAATAATGCATGTTATATTGATAATAATATAAGTAATAAGTATAATTATTACAGTTCTAGCGAAAATAACTGCAAAATATGGGTAATAATGCATGTTATATTGATAATAATAAACGTAATAAGTATATTTATTACAGTTCTAGCGATAATAACTGCATTATATGCGTAATAATGCATGTTATATTGATGATAATAAAAGTAGTAAGTATATTTATTATAGTTCTAGCGATTATAACTGCATGATATGGGTAATAATGCATGTTATATTGATGATAATATAAGTAATAAGTATAATTATTACAGTTCTCTCGATTATAACTGCATAATATGGGTAATAATGCATGTTATACTGATAATAATATAAGTAATAAGTATAATTATTACAGTTCTAGCGAAAATAACTGCAAAATATGGGTAATAATGCATGTTATATTGATAATAATAAAAGTAATAAGTATATTTATTACAGTTCTATCGATAATAACTGCATAATATGGGTAATAATGCATGTTATATTGATGGTAATAAAAGTAGTAAGTACATTTATTACAGTTCTATCGATAATAACTGCATAATATGGGTAATAATGCATGTTATATTGATGATAATAAAAGTAGTAAGTATATTTATTACAGTTCTAGCGATTATAACTGCATAAAATGGGTAATAATGCACGTTATATTGAGAATAATATAAGTAATAAGTATAATTATTATAGTTCTAGCGATTATAACTGCATAATATGGGTAATAATGCATGTTATATTGAGAATAATATAAGTAATAAGTATAATTATTTCAGTTGTAGCGATAATAACTGCATTATATGCGTAATAATGCTTGTTATATTGATAATATCGGGAGTAATAAGTATAATTATTACAGTTCTAGCGATAATAACTGCATTATATGGGTAATAATGGATGTTATATTGATAATATCGGGAGTAATAAGTATAATTATTACAGTTCTAGCGATAATACTAGTAAAATATGGCTAAGAGTGCCTGTTATATTGATAACAATAAAAGTAATAAGTATATTTATTATACTTCTGTCGATAATAACTGCATTATATGGGTAATAATGCATGTTATATTGATAATAATATAAGTAATAAGTGTAATTATTACAGTTCTAGCGATAATAACTCCATTATATGGGTAATAATGCTTGTTATATTGATAATAATACAAGTAATAAGTATAATTATCACAGTTCTAGCGATAATAACTGCATAATATGGGTAATAATGCATGTTATATCGATGATAATATAAGTAATAAGTATAATTATTACAGTTCTCTCGATTATAACTGCATAATATGGGTAATAATGCATGTTATATTGATAATAATATAAGTAATAAGTATAATTATTAGAGTTCTAGCGAAAATAACTGCAAAATATGGGTAATAATGCATGTTATATTGATAATAATAAAAGTAATAAGTATATTTATTACAGTTCTAGCGATAATAACTGCATTATATGCGTAATAATGCATGTTATATTGATGATAATAAAAGTAGTAAGTATATTTATTATAGTTCTAGCGATTATAACTGCATGATATGGGTAATAATGCATGTTATATTTATGATAATATAAGTAATAAGTATAATTATTACAGTTCTCTCGATTATAACTGCATAATATGGGTAATAATGCATGTTATACTGATAATAATATAAGTAATAAGTATAATTATTACAGTTCTCTCGATTATAACTGCATAATATGGGTAATAATGCATGTTATATTGATAATAATATAAGTAATAAGTATAATTATTACAGTTCTAGCGAAAATAACTGCAAAATATGGGTAATAATGCATGTTATATTGATAATAATAAAAGTAATAAGTATATTTATTACAGTTCTAGCGATAATAACTGCATTATATGCGTAATAATGCATGTTATATTGATGATAATAAAAGTAGTAAGTATATTTATTATAGTTCTAGCGATTATAACTGCATGATATGGGTAATAATGCATGTTATATTGATGATAATATAAGTAATAAGTATAATTATTACAGTTCTCTCGATTATAACTGCATAATATGGGTAATAATGCATGTTATACTGATAATAATATAAGTAATAAGTATAATTATTACAGTTCTAGCGAAAATAACTGCAAAATATGGGTAATAATGCATGTTATATTGATAATAATAAAAGTAATAAGTATATTTATTACAGTTCTAGCGATAATAACTGCATTATATGCGTAATAATGCATGTTATATTGATGATAATAAATGTAGTAAGTATATTTATTATAGTTCTAGCGATTATAACTGCATAATATGGGTAATAATGCATGTTATTTTGAGAATAATAAAAGTAATAAGTATATTTATTATAGTTCTATCGATAAAAACTGCATAATACGGGTAATAATGCATGTTATATTGATGATAATATAAGTAATAAGTATAATTATTACAGTTCTCTCGATTATAACTGCATAATATGGGTAATAATGCATGTTATATTGACAATAATATAAGTAATAAGTATAATTATTACAGTTCTAGCGATAATAACTGCATAATATGGGTAATAATGCATGTTATATTGATGATAATATAAGTAATAAGTATAATTATTACAGTTCTCTCGATTATAACTGCATAGTATGGGTAATAATGCATGTTATATTGATAATAATATAAGTAATAAGTATAATTATTACAGTTCTAGCGAAAATAACTGCAAAATATGGGTAATAATGCATGTTATATTGATAATAATAAACGTAATAAGTATATTTATTACAGTTCTAGCGATAATAACTGCATTATATGCGTAATAATGCATGTTATATTGATGATAATAAAAGTAGTAAGTATATTTATTATAGTTCTAGCGATTATAACTGCATGATATGGGTAATAATGCATGTTATATTGATGATAATATAAGTAATAAGTATAATTATTACAGTTCTCTCGATTATAACTGCATAATATGGGTAATAATGCATGTTATACTGATAATAATATAAGTAATAAGTATAATTATTACAGTTCTAGCGAAAATAACTGCAAAATATGGGTAATAATGCATGTTATATTGATAATAATAAAAGTAATAAGTATATTTATTACAGTTCTATCGATAATAACTGCATAATATGGGTAATAATGCATGTTATATTGATGATAATAAAAGTAATACGTATATTTATTATAGTTCTAGCGATAATAACGGCATAATATGGGTAATAATGCACGTTATATTGCTAATAATATAAGTAATAAGTATAATTATTACAGTTCTAGCGATAATAACTGCATTATATGGGTAATAATGCATGTTATATTGATAATAATAAAAGTAATAAGTATATTTATTACAGTTCTAGCGATAATAACTGCATTATATGCGTAATAATGCATGTTATATTGATGATAATAAAAGTAGTAAGTATATTTATTATAGTTCTAGCGATTATAACTGCATGATATGGGTAATAATGCATGTTATATTGATGATAATATAAGTAATAAGTATAATTATTACAGTTCTCTCGATTATAACTGCATAATATGGGTAATAATGCATGTTATACTGATAATAATATAAGTAATAAGTATAATTATTACAGTTCTCTCGATTATAACTGCATAATATGGGTAATAATGCATGTTATATAGATAATAATATAAGTAATAAGTATAATTATTACAGTTCTAGCGAAAATAACTGCAAATATGGGTAATAATGCATGTTATATTGATAATAATAAAAGTAATAAGTATATTTATTACAGTTCTAGCGATAATAACTGCATTATATGCGTAATAATGCATGTTATATTGATGATAATAAAAGTAGTAAGTATATTTATTATAGTTCTAGCGATTATAACTGCATGATATGGGTAATAATGCATGTTATATTGATGATAATATAAGTAATAAGTATAATTATTACAGTTCTCTCGATTATAACTGCATAATATGGGTAATAATGCATGTTATACTGATAATAATATAAGTAATAAGTATAATTATTACAGTTCTAGCGAAAATAACTGCAAAATATGGGTAATAATGCATGTTATATTGATAATAATAAAAGTAATAAGTATATTTATTACAGTTCTAGCGATAATAACTGCATTATATGCGTAATAATGCATGTTATATTGATGATAATAAATGTAGTAAGTATATTTATTATAGTTCTAGCGATTATAACTGCATAATATGGGTAATAATGCATGTTATTTTGAGAATAATAAAAGTAATAAGTATATTTATTATAGTTCTATCGATAAAAACTGCATAATACGGGTAATAATGCATGTTATATTGATGATAATATAAGTAATAAGTATAATTATTACAGTTCTCTCGATTATAACTGCATAATATGGGTAATAATGCATGTTATATTGACAATAATATAAGTAATAAGTATAATTATTACAGTTCTAGCGACAATAACTGCATAATATGGGTAATAATGCATGTTATATTGATGATAATATAAGTAATAAGTATAATTATTACAGTTCTCTCGATTATAACTCAATAATATGGGTAATAATGCATGTTATATTGATAATAATATAAGTAATAAGTATAATTATTACAGTTCTAACGATAATAACTGCATAATATGGGTAATAATGCATGTTATATTGATGATAATAAAAGTAATAAGTATATTTATTACAGTTCTATCGATAATAACTGCATAATATGGGTAATAATGCATGTTATATTGATCATAATAAAAGTAATAAGTATATTTATTACAGTTCTATCGATAATAACTGCATAATATGGGTAATAATGCATGTTATATTGATGATAATAAAACTAGTAAGTATATTTATTACAGTTCTAGCGATTATAACTGCATAATATGGGTAATAATGCACGTTATATTGATAACAATAAAAGTAATAAGTATATTTATTATACTTCAGTCGATAATAACTGCATTATATGGGTAATAATGCATGTTATATTGATAATAATATAAGTAATAAGTATAATTATTACAGTTCTAGCGATAATAACTCCATTATATGGGTAATAATGCATGTTATATTGATGATAATATAAGTAATAAGTATAATTATCACAGTTCTAGCGATAATAACTGCATAATATGGGTAATAATGCATGTTATATTGATGATAATATAAGTAATAAGTATAATTATTACAGTTCTCTCGATTATAACTGCATAATATGGGTAATAATGCATGTTATATTGATAATAATAAAAGTAATAAGTATATTTATTATAGTTCTATCGATAATAACTGCATAATATGGGTAATAATGCATGTTATATTGATGATAATAAAAGTAGTAAGTATATTTATTACAGTTCTAGCGATTATAACTGCATAATATGGGTAATAATGCACGTTATATTGAGAATAATATAAGTAATAAGTATAATTATTACAGTTCTAGCGATAATAACTGCATTATATGCGTAATAATGCATGTTATATTGATGATAATAACAGTAGTAAGTATATTTATTATAGCTCTAGCGATTATAACTGCATAATATGGGTAATAATGCATGTTATATTGAGAATAATAAAAGTAATAAGTATATTTATTACAGTTCTATCGATAATAACTGCATAATATGGGTAATAATGCATGTTATATTGAGAATAATATAAGCAATAAGTATAATTATTACAGTTCTAGCGATAATAACTCCATTATATGGGTAATAATGCTTGTTATATTGATAATAATATAAGTAATAAGTATAATTATCACAGTTCTAGCGATAATAACTGCATAATATGGGTAATAATGCATGTTATATTGATGATAATATAAGTAATAAGTATAATTATTACAGTTCTCTCGATTATAACTGCATAATATGCGTAATAATGCATGTTATATTGATGATAATAAAAGTAGTAAGTATATTTATTATAGTTCTAGCGATTATAACTGCATGATATGGGTAATAATGCATGTTATATTGATGATAATATAAGTAATAAGTATAATTATTACAGTTCTCTCGATTATAACTGCATAATATGGGTAATAATGCATGTTATACTGATAATAATATAAGTAATAAGTATAATTATTACAGTTCTCTCGATTATAACTGCATAATATGGGTATTAATGCATGTTATATTGATGATAATATAAGTAATAAGTATAATTATTACAGTTCTCTCGATTATAACTGCATAATATGGGTAATTATGCATGTTATATTGATGATAATATAAGTAATAAGTATAATTATTACAGTTCTAGCGACAATAACTGCATAATATGGGTAATAATGCATGTTATATTGATGATAATATAAGTAATAAGTATAATTATTACAGTTCTCTCGATTATAACTCAATAATATGGGTAATAATGCATGTTATATTGATAATAATATAAGTAATAAGTATAATTATTACAGTTCTAACGATAATAACTGCATAATATGGGTAATAATGCATGTTATATTGATGATAATAAAAGTAATAAGTATATTTATTACAGTTCTATCGATAATAACTGCATAATATGGGTAATAATGCATGTTATATTGATCATAATAAAAGTAATAAGTATATTTATTACAGTTCTATCGATAATAACTGCATAATATGGGTAATAATGCATGTTATATTGATGATAATAAAACTAGTAAGTATATTTATTACAGTTCTAGCGATTATAACTGCATAATATGGGTAATAATGCACGTTATATTGATAACAATAAAAGTAATAAGTATATTTATTATACTTCAGTCGATAATAACTGCATTATATGGGTAATAATGCATGTTATATTGATAATAATATAAGTAATAAGTATAATTATTACAGTTCTAGCGATAATAACTCCATTATATGGGTAATAATGCATGTTATATTGATGATAATATAAGTAATAAGTATAATTATCACAGTTCTAGCGATAATAACTGCATAATATGGGTAATAATGCATGTTATATTGATGATAATATAAGTAATAAGTATAATTATTACAGTTCTCTCGATTATAACTGCATAATATGGGTAATAATGCATGTTATATTGATAATAATAAAAGTAATAAGTATATTTATTATAGTTCTATCGATAATAACTGCATAATATGGGTAATAATGCATGTTATATTGATGATAATAAAAGTAGTAAGTATATTTATTACAGTTCTAGCGATTATAACTGCATAATATGGGTAATAATGCACGTTATATTGAGAATAATATAAGTAATAAGTATAATTATTACAGTTCTAGCGATAATAACTGCATTATATGCGTAATAATGCATGTTATATTGATGATAATAACAGTAGTAAGTATATTTATTATAGCTCTAGCGATTATAACTGCATAATATGGGTAATAATGCATGATATATTGAGAATAATAAAAGTAATAAGTATATTTATTATAGTTCTATCGATAAAAACTGCATAATATGGGTAATAATGCATGTTATATTGATGGTAATAAAAGTAGTATGTATATTTATTATAGTTCTAGCGATTATAACTGCATAATATGGGTAATAATGCATGTTATATTGAGAATAATATAAGTAATAAGTATAATTATTACAGTTCTAGCGATAATAACTGCATTATATGCGTAATAATGCATGTTATATTGATGATAATAACAGTAGTAAGTATATTTATTATAGCTCTAGCGATTATAACTGCATAATATGGGTAATAATGCATGTTATATTGAGAATAATAAAAGTAATAAGTATATTTACTACAGTTCTATCGATAATAACTGCATAATATGGGTAATAATGCATGTTATATTGAGAATAATATAAGTAATAAGTATAATTATTACAGTTCTAGCGATAATAACTGCATTATATGCGTAATAATGCATGTTATATTGATGATAATAACAGTAGTAAGTATATTTATTATAGTTCTAGCGATTATAACTGCATGATATGGGTAATAATGCATGTTATATTGATGATAATATAAGTAATAAGTATAATTATTACAGTTCTCTCGATTATAACTGCATAATATGGGTAATAATGCATGTTATACTGATAATAATATAAGTAATAAGTATAATTATTACAGTTCTATCGATAATAACTGCATAATATGGGTAATAATGCACGTTATATTGAGAATAATATAAGTAATAAGTATAATTATTACAGTTCTAGCGATAATAACTGCATTATATGCGTAATAATGCATGTTATATTGATGATAATAACAGTAGTAAGTATATTTATTATAGCTCTAGCGATTATAACTGCATAATATGGGTAATAATGCATGATATATTGAGAATAATAAAAGTAATAAGTATATTTATTATAGTTCTATCGATAAAAACTGCATAATATGGGTAATAATGCATGTTATATTGATGGTAATAAAAGTAGTATGTATATTTATTATAGTTCTAGCGATTATAACTGCATAATATGGGTAATAATGCATGTTATATTGAGAATAATATAAGTAATAAGTATAATTATTACAGTTCTAGCGATAATAACTCCATTATATGGGTAATAATGCTTGTTATATTGATAATAATATAAGTAATAAGTATAATTATCACAGTTCTAGCGATAATAACTGCATAATATGGGTAATAATGCATGTTATATTGATGATAATATAAGTAATAAGTATAATTATTACAGTTCTCTCGATAATAACTGCATTATATGCGTAATAATGCATGTTATATTGATGATAATAACAGTAGTAAGTATATTTATTATAGTTCTAGCGATTATAACTGCATGATATGGGTAATAATGCATGTTATATTGATGATAATATAAGTAATAAGTATAATTATTACAGTTCTCTCGATTATAACTGCATTATATGGGCAATAATGCATGTTATACTGATAATAATATAAGTAATAAGTATAATTATTACAGTTCTATCGATAATAACTGCATAATATGGGTAATAATGCACGTTATATTGAGAATAATATATGTAATAAGTATAATTATTACAGTTCTAGCGATAATAACTGCATTATATGCGTAATAATGCATGTTATATTGATGATAATAACAGTAGTAAGTATATTTATTATAGCTCTAGCGATTATAACTGCATAATATGGGTAATAATGCATGTTATATTGAGAATAATAAAAGTAATAAGTATATTTATTATAGTTCTATCGATAAAAACTGCATAATATGGGTAATAATGCATGTTATATTGATGGTAATAAAAGTAGTAAGTATATTTATTATAGTTCTAGCGATTATAACTGCATAATATGGGTAATAATGCATGTTATATTGAGAATAATATAAGTAATAAGTATAATTATTACAGTTGTAGCGATAATAACTGCATTATATGCGTAATAATGCTTGTTATATTGATAATATCGGGAGTAATAAGTATAATTATTACAGTTCTAGCGATAATAACTGCATTATATGGGTAATAATGCTTGTTATATTGATAATAATATAAGTAATAAGTATAATTATCACAGTTCTAGCGATAATAACTGCATAATATGGGTAATAATGCATGTTATATTGATGATAATATAAGTAATAAGTATAATTATTACAGTTCTCTCGATTATAACTGCATAATATGGGTAATAATGCATGTTATATTGATAATAATATAAGTAATAAGTATAATTATTACAGTTCTAGCGAAAATAACTGCAAAATATGGGTAATAACGCATGTTATATTGATAATAATAAAAGTAATAAGTATATTTATTACAGTTCTAGCGATAATAACTGCATTATATGCGTAATAATGCATGTTATATTGATGATAATAAAAGTAGTAAGTATATTTATTACAGTTCTAGCGATAATAACTGCATTATATGCGTAATAATGCATGTTATATTGATGATAATAAATGTAGTAAGTATATTTATTACAGTTCTATCGATAATAACTGCATAATATGGGTAATAATGCATGTTATATTGATGATAATAAAAGTAATAAGTATATTTATTACAGTGCTAGCGATAATAACTGCATTATATGTGTAATAATGCATGTTATATTGATAATATTGGTAGTAATAAGTATAATTATTATAGCTCTAGCGATAATAATAGTAAAATATGGCTAACAGTGCATGTTATATTGATAATAATAAAAGTAATAAGTATATTTATTACAGTTCTATCGATAATAACTGCATAATATGGGTAATAATGCATGTTATATTGAGAATAATATAAGTAATAAGTATAATTATTACAGTTCTAGCGATAATAACTGCATTATATGCGTAATAATGCATGTTATATTGATGATAATAACAGTAGTAAGTATATTTATTATAGTTCTAGCGATTATAACTGCATGATATGGGTAATAATGCATGTTATATTGATGATAATATAAGTAATAAGTATAATTATTACAGTTCTCTCGATTATAACTGCATAATATGGGTAATAATGCATGTTATACTGATAATAATATAAGTAATAAGTATAATTATTACAGTTCTATCGATAATAACTGCATAATATGGGTAATAATGCACGTTATATTGAGAATAATATAAGTAATAAGTATAATTATTACAGTTCTAGCGATAATAACTGCATTATATGCGTAATAATGCATGTTATATTGATGATAATAACAGTAGTAAGTATATTTATTATAGCTCTAGCGATTATAACTGCATAATATGGGTAATAATGCATGTTATATTGAGAATAATAAAAGTAATAAGTATATTTATTATAGTTCTATCGATAAAAACTGCATAATATGGGTAATAATGCATGTTATATTGATGGTAATAAAAGTAGTATGTATATTTATTATAGTTCTAGCGATTATAACTGCATAATATGGGTAATAATGCATGTTATATTGAGAATAATATAAGTAATAAGTATAATTATTACAGTTGTAGCGATAATAACTGCATTATATGCGTAATAATGCTTGTTATATTGATAATGTCGGGAGTAATAAGTATAATTATTACAGTTCTAGCGATAATAACTGCATTATATGGGTAATAATGGATGTTACATTGATAATGTCGGGAGTAATAAGTATAATTATTACAGTTCTAGCGATAATACTAGTAAAATATGGCTAAGAGTGCCTGTTATATTGATAACAATAAAAGTAATAAGTATATTTATTATACTTCTGTCGATAATAACTGCATTATGTGGGTAATAATGCATGTTATATTGATAATAATATAAGCAATAAGTATAATTATTACAGTTCTAGCGATAATAACTCCATTATATGGGTAATAATGCTTGTTATATTGATAATAATATAAGTAATAAGTATAATTATCACAGTTCTAGCGATAATAACTGCATAATATGGGTAATAATGCATGTTATATTGATGATAATATAAGTAATAAGTATAATTATTACAGTTCTCTCGATTATAACTGCATAATATGGGTAATAATGCATGTTATATTGATAATAATATAAGTAATAAGTATATTTATTACAGTTCTATCGATAATAACTGCATAATATGGGTAATAACGCATGTTATATTGAGAATAATATAAGTAATAAGTATAATTATTACAGTTCTAGCGATAATAACTGCATTATATGCGTAATAATGCATGTTATATTGATGATAATAACAGTAGTAAGTATATTTATTATAGTTCTAGCGATTATAACTGCATGATATGGGTAATAATGCATGTTATATTGATGATAATATAAGTAATAAGTATAATTATTACAGTTCTCTCGATTATAACTGCATAATATGGGTAATAATGCATGTTATACTGATAATAATATAAGTAATAAGTATAATTATTACAGTTCTAGCGAAAATAACTGCAAAATATGGGTAATAATGCATGTTATATTGATAATAATAAAAGTAATAAGTATATTTATTACAGTTCTAGCGATAATAACTGCATTATATGCGTAATAATGCATGTTATATTGATGATAATAAATGTAGTAAGTATATTTATTACAGTTCTATCGATAATAACTGCATAATATGGGTAATAATGCATGTTATATTGATGATAATAAAAGTAATAAGTATATTTATTACAGTGCTAGCGATAATAACTGCATTATATGTGTAATAATGCATGTTATATTGATAATATTGGTAGTAATAAGTATAATTATTATAGCTCTAGCGATAATAATAGTAAAATATGGCTAACAGTGCATGTTATATTGATAATAATAAAAGGAATAAGTATATTTATTACAGTTCTATCGATAATAACTGCATAATATGGGTAATAATGCATGTTATATTGAGAATAATATAAGTAATAAGTATAATTATTACAGTTCTAGCGATAATAACTGCATTATATGCGTAATAATGCATGTTATATTGATGATAATAACAGTAGTAAGTATATTTATTATAGTTCTAGCGATTATAACTGCATGATATGGGTAATAATGCATGTTATATTGATGATAATATAAGTAATAAGTATAATTATTACAGTTCTCTCGATTATAACTGCATAATATGGGTAATAATGCATGTTATACTGATAATAATATAAGTAATAAGTATAATTATTACAGTTCTATCGATAATAACTGCATAATATGGGAAATAATGCACGTTATATTGAGAATAATATAAGTAATAAGTATAATTATTACAGTTCTAGCGATAATAACTGCATTATATGCGTAATAATGCATGTTATATTGATGATAATAACAGTAGTAAGTATATTTATTATAGCTCTAGCGATTATAACTGCATAATATGGGTAATAATGCATGTTATATTGAGAATAATAAAAGTAATAAGTATATTTATTATAGTTCTATCGATAAAAACTGCATAATATGGGTAATAATGCATGTTATATTGATGGTAATAAAAGTAGTATGTATATTTATTATAGTTCTAGCGATTATAACTGCATAATATGGGTAATAATGCATGTTATATTGAGAATAATATAAGTAATAAGTATAATTATTACAGTTGTAGCGATAATAACTGCATTATATGCGTAATAATGCTTGTTATATTGATAATGTCGGGAGTAATAAGTATAATTATTACAGTTCTAGCGATAATAACTGCATTATATGGGTAATAATGGATGTTACATTGATAATGTCGGGAGTAATAAGTATAATTATTACAGTTCTAGCGATAATACTAGTAAAATATGGCTAAGAGTGCCTGTTATATTGATAACAATAAAAGTAATAAGTATATTTATTATACTTCTGTCGATAATAACTGCATTATGTGGGTAATAATGCATGTTATATTGATAATAATATAAGCAATAAGTATAATTATTACAGTTCTAGCGATAATAACTCCATTATATGGGTAATAATGCTTGTTATATTGATAATAATATAAGTAATAAGTATAATTATCACAGTTCTAGCGATAATAACTGCATAATATGGGTAATAATGCATGTTATATTGATGATAATATAAGTAATAAGTATAATTATTACAGTTCTCTCGATTATAACTGCATAATATGGGTAATAATGCATGTTATATTGATAATAATATAAGTAATAAGTATAATTATTACAGTTCTAGCGAAAATAACTGCAAAATATGGGTAATAACGCATGTTATATTGATAATAATAAAAGTAATAAGTATATTTATTACAGTTCTAGCGATAATAACTGCATTATATGCGTAATAATGCATGTTATATTGATGATAATAAAAGTAGTAAGTATATTTATTATAGTTCTAGCGATTATAACTGCATGATATGGGTAATAATGCATGTTATATTGATGATAATATAAGTAATAAGTATAATTATTACAGTTCTCTCGATTATAACTGCATAATATGGGTAATAATGCATGTTATACTGATAATAATATAAGTAATAAGTATAATTATTACAGTTCTAGCGAAAATAACTGCAAAATATGGGTAATAATGCATGTTATATTGATAATAATAAAAGTAATAAGTATATTTATTACAGTTCTAGCGATAATAACTGCATTATATGCGTAATAATGCATGTTATATTGATGATAATAAATGTAGTAAGTATATTTATTACAGTTCTATCGATAATAACTGCATAATATGGGTAATAATGCATGTTATATTGATGATAATAAAAGTAATAAGTATATTTATTACAGTGCTAGCGATAATAACTGCATTATATGTGTAATAATGCATGTTATATTGATAATATTGGTAGTAATAAGTATAATTATTATAGCTCTAGCGATAATAATAGTAAAATATGGCTAACAGTGCATGTTATATTGATAATAATAAAAGGAATAAGTATATTTATTACAGTTCTATCGATAATAACTGCATAATATGGGTAATAATGCATGTTATATTGAGAATAATATAAGTAATAAGTATAATTATTACAGTTCTAGCGATAATAACTGCATTATATGCGTAATAATGCATGTTATATTGATGATAATAACAGTAGTAAGTATATTTATTATAGTTCTAGCGATTATAACTGCATGATATGGGTAATAATGCATGTTATATTGATGATAATATAAGTAATAAGTATAATTATTACAGTTCTCTCGATTATAACTGCATAATATGGGTAATAATGCATGTTATACTGATAATAATACAAGTAATAAGTATAATTATTACAGTTCTATCGATAATAACTGCATAATATGGGAAATAATGCACGTTATATTGAGAATAATATAAGTAATAAGTATAATTATTACAGTTCTAGCGATAATAACTGCATTATATGCGTAATAATGCATGTTATATTGATGATAATAACAGTAGTAAGTATATTTATTATAGCTCTAGCGATTATAACTGCATAATATGGGTAATAATGCATGTTATATTGAGAATAATAAAAGTAATAAGTATATTTATTATAGTTCTATCGATAAAAACTGCATAATATGGGTAATAATGCATGTTATATTGATGGTAATAAAAGTAGTAAGTATATTTATTATAGTTCTAGCGATTATAACTGCATAATATGGGTAATAATGCATGTTATATTGAGAATAATATAAGTAATAAGTATAATTATTACAGTTGTAGCGATAATAACTGCATTATATGCGTAATAATGCTTGTTATATTGATAATATCGGGAGTAATAAGTATAATTATTACAGTTCTAGCGATAATAACTGCATTATATGGGTAATAATGGATGTTACATTGATAATATCGGGAGTAATAAGTATAATTATTACAGTTCTAGCGATAATACTAGTAAAATATGGCTAAGAGTGCCTGTTATATTGATAACAATAAAAGTAATAAGTATATTTATTATACTTCTGTCGATAATAACTGCATTATATGGGTAATAATGCATGTTATATTGATAATAATATAAGCAATAAGTATAATTATTACAGTTCTAGCGATAATAACTCCATTATATGGGTAATAATGCTTGTTATATTGATAATAATATAAGTAATAAGTATAATTATCACAGTTCTAGCGATAATAACTGCATAATATGGGTAATAATGCATGTTATATTGATGATAATATAAGTAATAAGTATAATTATTACAGTTCTCTCGATTATAACTGCATAATATGGGTAATAATGCATGTTATATTGATAATAATATAAGTAATAAGTATAATTATTACAGTTCTAGCGAAAATAACTGCAAAATATGGGTAATAATGCATGTTATATTGATAATAATAAAAGTAATAAGTATATTTATTACAGTTCTAGCGATAATAACTGCATTATATGCGTAATAATGCATGTTATATTGATGATAATAAAAGTAGTAAGTATATTTGTTATAGTTCTAGCGATTATAACTGCATGATATGGGTAATAATGCATGTTATATTGATGATAATATAAGTAATAAGTATAATTATTACAGTTCTCTCGATTATAACTGCATAATATGGGTAATAATGCATGTTATACTGATAATAATATAAGTAATAAGTATAATTATTACAGTTCTAGCGAAAATAACTGCAAAATATGGGTAATAATGCATGTTATATTGATAATAATAAAAGTAATAAGTATATTTATTACAGTTCTAGCGATAATAACTGCATTATATGCGTAATAATGCATGTTATATTGATGATAATAAATGTAGTAAGTATATTTATTACAGTTCTATCGATAATAACTGCATAATATGGGTAATAATGCATGTTATATTGATGATAATAAAAGTAATAAGTATATTTATTACAGTGCTAGCGATAATAACTGCATTAAATGTGTAATAATGCATGTTATATTGATAATATTGGTAGTAATAAGTATAATTATTATAGCTCTAGCGATAATAATAGTAAAATATGGCTAACAGTGCATGTTATATTGATAATAATAAAATTAATAAGTACATTTATTACAGTTCTATCGATAATAACTGCATAATATGGGTAATAATGCATGTTATATTGATAATAATAAAAGTAATACGTATATTTATTATAGTTCTAGCGATAATAACGGCATAATATGGGTAATAATGCACGTTATATTGCTAATAATATAAGTAATAAGTATAATTATTACAGTTCTAGCGATAATAACTGCATTATGTGGGTAATAATGCATGTTATATTGATGATAATATAAGTAATAAGTATAATTATTACAGTTCTCTCGATTATAACTGCATAATATGGGTAATAATGCATGTTATATTGATAATAATATAAGTAATAAGTATAATTATTACAGTTCTCTCGATTATAACTGCATAATATGGGTAATAATGCATGTTATACTGATAATAATATAAGTAATAAGTATAATTATTACAGTTCTATCGATAATAACTGCATAATATGGGTAATAATGCACGTTATATTGAGAATAATATAAGTAATAAGTATAATTACTACAGTTCTAGCGATAATAACTGCATTATATGCGTAATAATGCATGTTATATTGATGATAATAACAGTAGTAAGTATATTTATTATAGCTCTAGCGATTATAACTGCATAATATGGGTAATAATGCATGTTATATTGAGAATAATAAAAGTAATAAGTATATTTATTATAGTTCTATCGATAAAAACTGCATAATATGGGTAATAATGCATGTTATATTGATGGTAATAAAAGTAGTAAGTATATTTATTATAGTTCTAGCGATTATAACTGCATAATATGGGTAATAATGCATGTTATATTGATAATAATATAAGTAATAAGTATAATTATTACAGTTGTAGCGATAATAACTGCATTATATGCGTAATAATGCTTGTTATATTGATAATATCTTGGAGTAATAAGTATAATTATTACAGTTCTAGCGATAATAACTGCATTATATGGGTAATAATGGATGTTACATTGATAATATCGGGAGTAATAAGTATAATTATTACAGTTCTAGCGATAATACTAGTAAAATATGGCTAAGAGTGCCTGTTATATTGATAACAATAAAAGTAATAAGTATATTTATTATACTTCTGTCGATAATAACTGCAATATATGGGTAATAATGCATGTTATATTGATAATAATATAAGCAATAAGTATAATTATTACAGTTCTAGCGATAATAACTCCATTATATGGGTAATAATGCTTGTTATATTGATAATAATATAAGTAATAAGTATAATTATCACAGTTCTAGCGATAATAACTGCATAATATGGGTAATAATGCATGTTATATTAGTGATAATATAAGTAATAAGTATAATTATTACAGTTCTCCCGATTATAACTGCATAATATGGGTAATAATGCATGTTATATTGATAATAATATAAGTAATAAGTATAATTATTACAGTTCTAGCGAAAATAACTGCAAAATATGGGTAATAATGCGTGTTATATTGATAATAATAAAAGTAATAAGTATATTTATTACAGTTCTAGCGATAATAACTGCATAATATGGGTAATAATGCATGTTATATTGATGATAATAAAAGTAATAGGTATATTTATTACAGTGCTAGCGATAATAACTGCATTATATGTGTAATAATGCATGTTATATTGATAATATTGGTAGTAATAAGTATAATTATTATAGCTCTAGCGATAATAATAGTAAAATATGGCTAACAGTGCATGTTATATTGATAATAATAAAATTAATAAGTACATTTATTACAGTTCTATCGATAATAACTGCATAATATGGGTAATAATGCATGTTATATTGATAATAATAAAAGTAATAAGTATATTTATTACAGTTCTATCGATAATAACTGCATAATATGGGTAATAATGCATGTTATATTGATGATAATAAAAGTAATACGTATATTTATTATAGTTCTAGCGATAATAACGGCATAATATGGGTAATAATGCACGTTATATTGCTAATAATATAAGTAATAAGTATAATTATTACAGTTCTAGCGATAATAACTGCATTATGTGGGTAATAATGCATGTTATATTGATGATAATATAAGTAATAAGTATAATTATTACAGTTCTCTCGATTATAACTGCATAATATGGGTAATAATGCATGTTATATTGATAATAATATAAGTAATAAGTATAATTATTACAGTTCTCTCGATTATAACTGCATAATATGGGTAATAATGCATGTTATACTGATAATAATATAAGTAATAAGTATAATTATTACAGTTCTATCGATAATAACTGCATAATATGGGTAATAATGCACGTTATATTGAGAATAATATAAGTAATAAGTATAATTATTACAGTTCTAGCGATAATAACTGCATTATATGCGTAATAATGCATGTTATATTGATGATAATAACAGTAGTAAGTATATTTATTATAGCTCTAGCGATTATAACTGCATAATATGGGTAATAATGCATGTTATATTGAGAATAATAAAAGTAATAAGTATATTTATTATAGTTCTATCGATAAAAACTGCATAATATGGGTAATAATGCATGTTATATTGATGGTAATAAAAGTAGTAAGTATATTTATTATAGTTCTAGCGATTATAACTGCATAATATGGGTAATAATGCATGTTATATTGAGAATAATATAAGTAATAAGTATAATTATTACAGTTGTAGCGATAATAACTGCATTATATGCGTAATAATGCTTGTTATATTGATAATATCGGGAGTAATAAGTATAATTATTACAGTTCTAGCGATAATAACTGCATTATATGGGTAATAATGGATGTTACATTGATAATATCGGGAGTAATAAGTATAATTATTACAGTTCTAGCGATAATACTAGTAAAATATGGCTAAGAGTGCCTGTTATATTGATAACAATAAAAGTAATAAGTATATTTATTATACTTCTGTCGATAATAACTGCATTATATGGGTAATAATGCATGTTATATTGATAATAATATAAGCAATAAGTATAATTATTACAGTTCTAGCGATAATAACTCCATTATATGGGTAATAATGCTTGTTATATTGATAATAATATAAGTAATAAGAATAATTATCACAGTTCTAGCGATAATAACTGCATAATATGGGTAATAATGCATGTTATATTGATGATAATATAAGTAATAAGT
Source organism: Megachile leachella (assembly GCA_963576845.1). NCBI lineage: Eukaryota > Metazoa > Arthropoda > Insecta > Hymenoptera > Megachilidae > Megachile > Megachile leachella. The sequence continues at coordinate 27,697,463 of OY756249.1, forward strand.
ATAATTATTACAGTTCTCTCGATTATAACTGCATAATATGGGTAATAATGCATGTTATATTGATAATAATATAAGTAATAAGTATAATTATTACAGTTCTAGCGAAAATAACTGCAAAATATGGGTAATAATGCATGTTATATGGATAATAATAAAAGTAATAAGTATATTTATTACAGTTCTAGCGATAATAACTGCATTATATGCGTAATAATGCATGTTATATTGATGATAATAAAAGTAGTAAGTATATTTATTATAGTTCTAGCGATTATAACTGCATGATATGGGTAATAATGCATGTTATATTGATGATAATATAAGTAATAAGTATAATTATTACAGTTCTCTCGATTATAACTGCATAATATGGGTAATAATGCATGTTATACTGATAATAATATAAGTAATAAGTATAATTATTACAGTTCTAGCGAAAATAACTGCAAAATATGGGTAATAATGCATGTTATATTGATAATAATAAAAGTAATAAGTATATTTATTACAGTTCTAGCGATAATAACTGCATTATATGCGTAATAATGCATGTTATATTGATGATAATAAATGTAGTAAGTATATTTATTACAGTTCTATCGATAATAACTGCATAATATGGGTAATAATGCATGTTATATTGATGATAATAAAAGTAATAAGTATATTTATTACAGTGCTAGCGATAATAACTGCATTATATGTGTAATAATGCATGTTATATTGATAATATTGGTAGTAATAAGTATAATTATTATAGCTCTAGCGATAATAATAGTAAAATATGGCTAACAGTGCATGTTATATTGATAATAATAAAATTAATAAGTACATTTATTACAGTTCTATCGATAATAACTGCATAATATGGGTAATAATGCACGTTATATTGCTAATAATATAAGTAATAAGTATAATTATTACAGTTCTAGCGATAA
>OY756249.1:27698600-27745005 GCA_963576845.1 Megachile leachella
ATGGGTGATAATGCATGTTATATTGATGATAATGAAAGTAATACGTATATTTATTATAGTTCTAGCGATAATAACTGCATAATATGGGTAATAATGCATGTTATATTGAGAATAATATAAGTAATAAGTATAATTATTACAGTTCTGGCGATAATAACTGCATTATATGGGTAATAATGCACGTTATATTGCTAACAATATAAGTAATAAGTATAATTACTACAGTTCTAGCGATAGTAAGTGCATTATATGGGTAATAATGCATGTTATATTGATAACATTGGGAGTAATATGTATTTTTATTATGGTTCTAGAGATAATAACTGCATAATATGGGTAATAATGCATGTTATATTGATAATAATGAAAGTAATACGTATATTTATTATAGTTCTTGCGATAATAACTGCATAATGTGGGTAATAATGCATGTTATATTGAGAATAATATAAGTAATAAGTATAATTATTACAGATCTAGCGATAATACCTGTATTATATGGGTGATAATGCATGTTATATTGATGATAATGAAAGTAATACGTATATTTATTATAGTTCTAGCGATAATAACTGCATAATATGGGTAATAATGCACGTTATATTTACAATAATATAAGTAATAAGTATAATTATTAAAGTTCTAGCAATAATACCTCCATTATATGGGTAATAATGCATGTTATGATGATAATAATATAAGTAATAAGTATAATTATTACAGTTCTAGCGATAATACCTCCATTATATCTGCAATAATGCATGTTATATTGTTAATGATATAAGTAATAAGTATAATTATTACAATTCTAGCGATAATAACTGCATAATATGGGTAATAAGGCATGTTATATTGATAATAATATAAGTAATAAGTATAATTATTACAGTTCTAGCGATAATACCTCCATTATGTGGGTAATAATGCATGTTATACTGATGATAATGAAAGTAATACGTATATTTATTATAGTTCTAGCGATAATAACTGCATAATATGGGTAATAATGCATGTTATATTGAGAATAATATAAGTAATAAGTATAATTATTACAGTTCTAGCGATAATACCTCCATTATGTGGGTAATAATGCATGTTATACTGATGATAATGAAAGTAATACGTATATTTATTATAGTTCTAGCGATAATAACTGCATTATATGCGTAATAAGGCATGTTATATTGATAATATCGGGAGTAATAAGTATAATTATTCTAGTTCTAGCGATAATAATAGTAAAATATGGCAAATAGTGCATGATATATTGATAATAGTAAAAGTAATAAGTATATTTATTACAGTTCTATCGATAATAACTGCATAATATGGGTAATAATGCATGTTATGTTGATGATAATGAAAGTAATACGTATGTTTATTATAGTTCTAGCGATAATAACTGCATAATATGGGTAATAATGCATGTTATATTGAGAATAATATAAGTAATAAGTATAATTATTACAGTTCTGGCGACAATAACTGCATTATATGGGTAATAATGCACGTTATATTGCTAACAATATAAGTAATAAGTATAATTACTACAGTTCTAGCGATAGTAAGTGCATTATATGGGTAATAATGCATGTTATATTGATAACATTGGGAGTAATAAGTATTTTTATTATGGTTCTAGAGATAATAACTGCATAATATGGGTAATAATGCATGTTATATTGATAATAATGAAAGTAATACGTATATTTATTATAGTTCTTGCGATAATAACTGCATAATGTGGGTAATAATGCATGTTATATTGAGAATAATATAAGTAATAAGTATAATTATTACAGATCTAGCGATAATACCTGTATGATATGGGTAATAATGCATGTTATATTGATGATAATGAAGGTAATACGTATATTTATTATAGTTCTAGCGATAATAACTGCATAATATGGGTAATAATGCATGTTATATTGAGAATAGTATAAGTAATATGTATAATTATTACAGTTCTGGCGATAATAACTGCATTATATGGGTAATAATGCACGTTATATTGCTAATAGTATAAGTAATAAGTATAATTATTACAGTTCTTGCGATAATACCTCCATTATATGGGTAATAATGCATGTTATATTGATAATAATATAAGTAATAAGTATAATTATTACAGTTCTAGCGATAATAACTGCATTATATGGGTAATAATGCACGATATATTGCTAATAATATAAGTAATAAGTATAATTATTACAGTTCTATCGATAATAACTGCATAATATGGGTAATAATGCATGTTACATTGATAATATTGGGAGTAATAAGTGTATTTATTATAGTTCTAGCGATAATAACTGCATAATATGGGTAATAATGCATGTTATATTTACAATAATATAAGTAATAAGTATAATTATTACAGTTCTAGCAATAATACCTCCATTATATGGGTAATAATGCATGTTATATTGATAATAATGAAAGTAATACGTATATTTATTATATTTCTTGCGATAATAACTGCATAATGTGGGTAATAATGCATGTTATATTGAGAATAATATAAGTAATAAGTATAATTATTACAGATCTAGCGATAATACCTGTATTATATGGGTAATAATGCATGTTATATTGATGATAATGAAGGTAATACGTATATTTATTATAGTTCTAGCGATAATAACTGCATAATATGGGTAATAATGCATGTTATATTGAGAATAGTATAAGTAATATGTATAATTATTACAGTTCTGGCGATAATAACTGCATTATATGGGTAATAATGCACGTTATATTGCTAACAATATAAGTAATAAGTATAATTATTACAGTTCTAGCGATAATAACTGCATTATATGGGTAATAATGCACGTTATATTGCTAATAATATAAGTAATAAGTATAATTATTACAGTTCTAGCGATAATAATAGTAAAATATGGCAAATAGTGCATGTTATATTGATAATAATAAAAGTAATAAGTATATTTATTATAGTTCTAGCGATAATAACTGCATTATATGCGTAATAAGGCATGTTATATTGATAATATCGGGAGTAATAAGTATAATTATTCTAGTTCTAGCGATAATAATAGTAAAATATGGCAAATAGTGCATGATATATTGATAATAGTAAAAGTAATAAGTATATTTATTACAGTTCTATCGATAATAACTGCATAATATGGGTAATAATGCATGTTATATTGATAATAATGAAAGTAATACGTATATTTATTATAGTTCTTGCGATAATAACTGCATAATGTGGGTAATAATGCATGTTATATTGAGAATAATATAAGTAATAAGTATAATTATTACAGATCTAGCGATAATGCCTGTATTATATGGGTAATAATGCATGTTATATTGATGATAATGAAAGTAATACGTATATTTATTATAGTTCTAGCGATAATAACTGCATAATATGGGTAATAATGCACGTTATATTTACAATAATATAAGTAATAAGTATAACTATTACAGTTCTAGCAATAATACCTCCATTATATGGGTGATAATGCATGTTATATTGATGATAATGAAAGTAATACGTATATTTATTATAGTTCTAGCGATAATAACTGCATAACATGGGTAATAATGCATGTTATATTGAGAATAATATAAGTAATAAGTATAATTATTACAGTTCTGGCGATAATAACTGCATTATATGGGTAATAATGCACGTTATATTGCTAACAATATAAGTAATAAGTATAATTACTACAGTTCTAGCGATAGTAAGTGCATTATATGGGTAATAATGCATGTTATATTGATAACATTGGGAGTAATAAGTATTTTTATTATGGTTCTAGAGATAATAACTGCATAATATGGGTCATAATGCACGTTATATTTACAATAATATAAGTAATAAGTATAACTATTACAGTTCTAGCAATAATACCTCCATTATATGGGTGATAATGCATGTTATATTGATGATAATGAAAGTAATACGTATATTTATTATAGTTCTAGCGATAATAACTGCATAATATGGGTAATAATGCATGTTATATTGAGAATAATATAAGTAATAAGTATAATTATTACAGTTCTGGCGATAATAACTGCATTATATGGGTAATAATGCACGTTATATTGCTAACAATATAAGTAATAAGTATAATTACTACAGTTCTAGCGATAGTAAGTGCATTATATGGGTAATAATGCATGTTATATTGATAACATTGGGAGTAATATGTATTTTTATTATGGTTCTAGAGATAATAACTGCATAATATGGGTAATAATGCACGTTATATTTACAATAATATAAGTAATAAGTATAACTATTACAGTTCTAGCAATAATACCTCCATTATATGGGTGATAATGCATGTTATATTGATGATAATGAAAGTAATACGTATATTTATTATAGTTCTAGCGATAATAACTGCATAACATGGGTAATAATGCATGTTATATTGAGAATAATATAAGTAATAAGTATAATTATTACAGTTCTGGCGATAATAACTGCATTATATGGGTAATAATGCACGTTATATTGCTAACAATATAAGTAATAAGTATAATTACTACAGTTCTAGCGATAGTAAGTGCATTATATGGGTAATAATGCATGTTATATTGATAACATTGGGAGTAATAAGTATATTTATTATGGTTCTAGAGATAATAACTGCATAATATGGGTAATAATGCATGTTATATTGATAATAATGAAAGTAATACGTATATTTATTATAGTTCTTGCGATAATAACTGCATAATGTGGGTAATAATGCATGTTATATTGAGAATAATATAAGTAATAAGTATAATTATTACAGATCTAGCGATAATGCCTGTATTATATGGGTAATAATGCATGTTATATTGATGATAATGAAAGTAATACGTATATTTATTATAGTTCTAGCGATAATAACTGCATAATATGGGTCATAATGCACGTTATATTTACAATAATATAAGTAATAAGTATAACTATTACAGTTCTAGCAATAATACCTCCATTATATGGGTGATAATGCATGTTATATTGATGATAATGAAAGTAATACGTATATTTATTATAGTTCTAGCGATAATAACTGCATAACATGGGTAATAATGCATGTTATATTGAGAATAATATAAGTAATAAGTATAATTATTACAGTTCTGGCGATAATAACTGCATTATATGGGTAATAATGCACGTTATATTGCTAACAATATAAGTAATAAGTATAATTACTACAGTTCTAGCGATAGTAAGTGCATTATATGGGTAATAATGCATGTTATATTGATAACATTGGGAGTAATATGTATTTTTATTATGGTTCTAGAGATAATAACTGCATAATATGGGTAATAATGCACGTTATATTTACAATAATATAAGTAATAAGTATAACTATTACAGTTCTAGCAATAATACCTCCATTATATGGGTGATAATGCATGTTATATTGATGATAATGAAAGTAATACGTATATTTATTATAGTTCTAGCGATAATAACTGCATAACATGGGTAATAATGCATGTTATATTGAGAATAATATAAGTAATAAGTATAATTATTACAGTTCTGGCGATAATAACTGCATTATATGGGTAATAATGCACGTTATATTGCTAACAATATAAGTAATACGTATAATTACTACAGTTCTAGCGATAGTAAGTGCATTATATGGGTAATAATGCATGTTATATTGATAACATTGGGAGTAATATGTATTTTTATTATGGTTCTAGAGATAATAACTGCATAATATGGGTAATAATGCACGTTATATTTACAATAATATAAGTAATAAGTATAACTATTACAGTTCTAGCAATAATACCTCCATTATATGGGTGATAATGCATGTTATATTGATGATAATGAAAGTAATACGTATATTTATTATAGTTCTAGCGATAATAACTGCATAACATGGGTAATAATGCATGTTATATTAAGAATAATATAAGTAATAAGTATAATTATTACAGTTCTGGCGATAATAACTGCATTATATGGGTAATAATGCACGTTATATTGCTAACAATATAAGTAATAAGTATAATTACTACAGTTCTAGCGATAGTAAGTGCATTATATGGGTAATAATGCATGTTATATTGATAACATTGGGAGTAATAAGTATATTTATTATGGTTCTAGAGATAATAACTGCATAATATGGGTAATAATGCATGTTATATTGATAATAATGAAAGTAATACGTATATTTATTATAGTTCTTGCGATAATAACTGCATAATGTGGGTAATAATGCATGTTATATTGAGAATAATATAAGTAATAAGTATAATTATTACAGATCTAGCGATAATACCTGTATTATATGGGTGATAATGCATGTTATATTGATGATAATGAAAGTAATACGTATATTTATTATAGTTCTAGCGATAATAACTGCATAATATGGGTAATAATGCACGTTATATTTACAATAATATAAGTAATAAGTATAATTATTAAAGTTCTAGCAATAATACCTCCATTATATGGGTAATAATGCATGTTATGATGATAATAATATAAGTAATAAGTATAATTATTACAGTTCTAGCGATAATACCTCCATTATATCTGCAATAATGCATGTTATATTGTTAATGATATAAGTAATAAGTATAATTATTACAATTCTAGCGATAATAACTGCATAATATGGGTAATAAGGCATGTTATATTGATAATAATATAAGTAATAAGTATAATTATTACAGTTCTAGCGATAATACCTCCATTATGTGGGTAATAATGCATGTTATACTGATGATAATGAAAGTAATACGTATATTTATTATAGTTCTAGCGATAATAACTGCATAATATGGGTAATAATGCATGTTATATTGAGAATAATATAAGTAATAAGTATAATTATTACAGTTCTAGCGATAATACCTCCATTATGTGGGTAATAATGCATGTTATACTGATGATAATGAAAGTAATACGTATATTTATTATAGTTCTAGCGATAATAACTGCATTATATGCGTAATAAGGCATGTTATATTGATAATATCGGGAGTAATAAGTATAATTATTCTAGTTCTAGCGATAATAATAGTAAAATATGGCAAATAGTGCATGATATATTGATAATAGTAAAAGTAATAAGTATATTTATTACAGTTCTATCGATAATAACTGCATAATATGGGTAATAATGCATGTTATGTTGATGATAATGAAAGTAATACGTATGTTTATTATAGTTCTAGCGATAATAACTGCATAATATGGGTAATAATGCATGTTATATTGAGAATAATATAAGTAATAAGTATAATTATTACAGTTCTGGCGACAATAACTGCATTATATGGGTAATAATGCACGTTATATTGCTAACAATATAAGTAATAAGTATAATTACTACAGTTCTAGCGATAGTAAGTGCATTATATGGGTAATAATGCATGTTATATTGATAACATTGGGAGTAATAAGTATTTTTATTATGGTGCTAGAGATAATAACTGCATAATATGGGTAATAATGCACGTTATATTTACAATAATATAAGTAATAAGTATAACTATTACAGTTCTAGCAATAATACCTCCATTATATGGGTGATAATGCATGTTATATTGATGATAATGAAAGTAATACGTATATTTATTATAGTTCTAGCGATAATAACTGCATAACATGGGTAATAATGCATGTTATATTGAGAATAATATAAGTAATAAGTATAATTATTACAGTTCTGGCGATAATAACTGCATTATATGGGTAATAATGCACGTTATATTGCTAACAATATAAGTAATAAGTATAATTACTACAGTTCTAGCGATAGTAAGTGCATTATATGGGTAATAATGCATGTTATATTGATAACATTGGGAGTAATAAGTATTTTTATTATGGTTCTAGAGATAATAACTGCATAATATGGGTAATAATGCATGTTATATTGATAATAATGAAAGTAATACGTATATTTATTATAGTTCTTGCGATAATAACTGCATAATGTGGGTAATAATGCATGTTATATTGAGAATAATATAAGTAATAAGTATAATTATTACAGATCTAGCGATAATACCTGTATGATATGGGTAATAATGCATGTTATATTGATGATAATGAAGGTAATACGTATATTTATTATAGTTCTAGCGATAATAACTGCATAATATGGGTAATAATGCATGTTATATTGAGAATAGTATAAGTAATATGTATAATTATTACAGTTCTGGCGATAATAACTGCATTATATGGGTAATAATGCACGTTATATTGCTAATAGTATAAGTAATAAGTATAATTATTACAGTTCTTGCGATAATACCTCCATTATATGGGTAATAATGCATGTTATATTGATAATAATATAAGTAATAAGTATAATTATTACAGTTCTAGCGATAATAACTGCATTATATGGGTAATAATGCACGATATATTGCTAATAATATAAGTAATAAGTATAATTATTACAGTTCTATCGATAATAACTGCATAATATGGGTAATAATGCATGTTACATTGATAATATTGGGAGTAATAAGTGTATTTATTATAGTTCTAGCGATAATAACTGCATAATATGGGTAATAATGCATGTTATATTTACAATAATATAAGTAATAAGTATAATTATTACAGTTCTAGCAATAATACCTCCATTATATGGGTAATAATGCATGTTATATTGATGATAATGAAAGTAATACGTATATTTATTATAGTTCTAGCGATAATAACTGCATAATATGGGTAATAATGCATGTTATATTGAGAATAATATAAGTAATGAGTATAATTATTACAGTTCTGGCGATAATAACTGCATTATATGGGTAATAATGCACGTTATATTGCTAACAATATAAGTAATAAGTATAATTACTACAGTTCTAGCGATAGTAAGTGCATTATATGGGTAATAATGCATGTTATATTGATAACATTGGGAGTAATAAGTATTTTTATTATGGTTCTAGAGATAATAACTGCATAATATGGGTAATAATGCATGTTATATTGATAATAATGAAAGTAATACGTATATTTATTATATTTCTTGCGATAATAACTGCATAATGTGGGTAATAATGCATGTTATATTGAGAATAATATAAGTAATAAGTATAATTATTACAGATCTAGCGATAATACCTGTATTATATGGGTAATAATGCATGTTATATTGATGATAATGAAGGTAATACGTATATTTATTATAGTTCTAGCGATAATAACTGCATAATATGGGTAATAATGCATGTTATATTGAGAATAGTATAAGTAATATGTATAATTATTACAGTTCTGGCGATAATAACTGCATTATATGGGTAATAATGCACGTTATATTGCTAACAATATAAGTAATAAGTATAATTATTACAGTTCTAGCGATAATAACTGCATTATATGGGTAATAATGCACGTTATATTGCTAATAATATAAGTAATAAGTATAATTATTACAGTTCTAGCGATAATAATAGTAAAATATGGCAAATAGTGCATGTTATATTGATAATAATAAAAGTAATAAGTATATTTATTACAGTTCTATCGATAATAACTGCATAATATGGGTAATAATGCATGTTATATTGATGATAATAAAAGTAATAAGTATATTTATTACAGTTCTATCGATAATAACTGCATAATATGGGTAATAATGCATGTTATATTGATGATAATAAAAGTAATACGTATATTTATTATAGTTCTAGCGATAATAACTGCATTATATGGGTAATAATGCACGTTATATTGCTAACAATATAAGTAGTAAGTATAATTACTACAGTTCTAGCGATAGTAAGTGCATTATATGGGTAATAATGCATGTTATATTGATAACATTGGGAGTAATAAGTATTTTTATTATGGTTCTAGAGATAACAACTGCATAATATGGGTAATAATGCATGTTATATTGAGAATAATATAAGTAATAAGTATAATTATTGCAGTTCTGGCGATAATAACTGCATTATATGGGTAATAATGCACGTTATATTGCTAGTAGTGTAAGTAATAAGTATAATTATTACAGTTCTAGCGATAATAACTGCATAATATGGGTAATAATGCACGTTATATTGCTAATAATATAAGTAATGAGTACAATTATTACAGTTCTAGCGATAATAACTGCATTATATGGGTAATAATGCATGTTATATTGATAATAATATAAGTAATAAGTATGATTATTACAGTTCTAGCGATAATAACTGCATAATATGGGTAATAATGCACGTTATATTGCTAATAATATAAGTAATGAGTACAATTATTACAGTTCTAGCGATAATAACTGCATTATATGGGTAATAATGCACGTTATATTGCTAATAATATAAGTAATAAGTATAATTATTACAGTTCTAGCGATAATAATAGTAAAATATGGCAAATAGTGCATGTTATATTGATAATAATAAAAGTAATAAGTATATTTATTACAGTTCTATCGATAATAACTGCATAATATGGGTAATAATGCATGTTATATTGATGATAATAAAAGTAATAAGTATATTTATTACAGTTCTATCGATAATAACTGCATAATATGGGTAATAATGCATGTTATATTGATGATAATAAAAGTAATAAGTATATTTATTACAGTTCTATCGATAATAACTGCATAATATGGGTAATAATGCATGTTATATTGATGATAATAAAAGTAATAAGTATATTTATTACAGTTCTAGCGATAATAACTGCATTATATGGGTAATAATGCATGTTATATTGATAATATCGGGAGTAATAAGTATAATTATTATAGTTCTAGCGATAATAATAGGAAAATATGGCAAATAGTGCATGTTATATTGATAATAATAAAAGTAATAAGTATATTTATTACAGTTCTATCGATAATAACTGCATAATATGGGTAATAATGCATGTTATATTGATGATAATAAAAGTAATACGTACATTTATTATAGTTCCAGCGATAATAACTGCATAATATGGGTAATAATGCATGTTATATTGATAATAATATAAGTAATAAGTATAATTATTACAGTTCTAGCGATAATAACTGCATAATATGGGTAATAATGCACGTTATATTGCTAGTGGTATAAGTAATAAGTATAATTATTACAGTTCTAGCGATAATAACTGCATTATATGGGTAATAATGCACGTTATATTGCTAATAATATAAGTAATGAGTACAATTATTACAGTTCTGGCGATAATAACTGCATTATATGGGTAATAATGCACGTTATATTGCTGACAGTATAAGTAAAAAGTATAATTATTACAGTTCTAGCGATAATACCTCCATTATATGGCTAATAATGCAGGTTATATTGATAATGATATAAGTAATAAGTATAATTATTACAGATCTAACAATAATACCTCCATTATATGGGTAATAATGCATGTTATGATGATAATAATATAAGTAATAAGTATAATTATTACAGTTCTAGCGATAATACCTCCATTATATGGGTAATAATGCATGTTATATTGTTAATGATATAAGTAATAAGTATAATTATTACAGTTCTAGCGATAATAACTGCATAATATGGGTAATAATGCATGTTATATTGAGAATAATATAAGTAATAAGTATAATTATAACAGTTCTGGCGATAATAACAGCATTATATAAGTAATAATGCACGCTATATTGCTAATAGTATAAGTAATAAGTATAATTATTACAGTGCTTGCGATAATACCTCCATTATATGGGTAATAATGCATGTTATATTGATGATAATGAAAGTAATACGTATATTTATTATAGTTCTAGCGATAATAACTGCATAATATGGGTAATAATGCATGTTATATTGATAATAATATAAGTAATAAGTATAATTATTACAGTTCTGGCGATAATGACTGCATTATATGGGTAATAATGCACGTTATATTGCTAACAATATAAGTAATAAGTATAATTACTACAGTTCTAGCGATAGTAAGTGCATTATATGGGTAATAATGCATGTTATATTGATAATATTGGGAGTAATATGTATTTTTATTATGGTTCTAGAGATAATAACTGCATAATATGGGTAATAATGCATGTTATATTGAGAATAATATAAGTAATAAGTATAATTATTACAGTTCTGGCGATAATAACTGCATTATATGGGTAATAATGCAGGTTATATTGATAACGATATAAGTAATAAGTATAATTATTACAGATCTAACAATAATACCTCCATTATATGGGTAATAATGCATGTTATGATGATAATAATATAAGTAATAAGTATAATTATTACAGTTCTAGCGTAAATACCTCCATTATGTGGTTAATAATGCACGTTATATTGATAATAATGAAAGTAATACGTATATTTATTATAGTTCTTGCGATAATAACTGCATAATATGGGTAATAATGCATGTTATATTGATAATAATATAAGTAATAAGTATAATTATTGCAGTTCTGGCGATAATAACTGCATTATATGGGTAATAATGCACGTTATATTGCTAACAATATAAGTAATAAGTATAATTATCACAGTTCTGGCGATAATAACTGCATTATATGGGTAACAATTCACGTTATATTGCTAATAGTATAAGTAATAAGTATAATTATTATAGTTCTGGCAATAATACCTCCATTATATGGGTAATAATGCATGTTATGTTGATAATAATATAAGTAATAAGTATAATTATTACAGTTCTAGCGATAATAACTGCATTATATGGGTAATAATGCATGTTATATTGATGATAATAAAAGTAATAAGTATATTTATTATAGTTCTAGCGATAATAACTGCATAATATGGGTGATAATGCATGTTATATTGATAATAATCTAAGTAATAAGTATAATTATTACAGTTCTAACGATAATTCCTCCATTATATGGGTAATAATGCACGTTATATTGCTAACAGTATAAGTACTAAGTCTAATTATTACAGTTCTAGCAATAATACCTGCATTATATGGGTAATAATGCACGTTATGTTGATAATAATATAAGCAATAAGTATAATTATAACAGTTCTAGCGATAATAACTGCATTATATGGGTAATAATGCATGTTATATTGAGAATAATATAAGTAATAAGTATAATTATTACAGTTCTAGCGTAAATACCTCCATTATGTGGGTAATAATGCATGTTATACTGATGATAATGAATGTAATACGTATATTTATTATAGTTCTAGCGATAATAACTGCATAATATGGGTGATAATGCATGTTATATTGAGAATAATATAAGTAATAAGTATAATTATTACAGTTCTGGCGATAAGAACTGCATTATATGAGTAATAATGCACGCTATATTGCTAATAGTATAAGTAATAAGTATAATTATTACAGTGCTTGCGATAATACCTCCATTATATGGGTAATAATGCATGTTATATTGATAATAATATAAGTAATAAGTATAATTATTACAGTTCTTGCGATAATAACTGCATTATATGGGTAATAATGCACGTTATATTGCTAATAATATAAGTAATAAGTATAATTATTACAGTTCTAGCGATAATAACTGCATTATATGGGTAATAATGCATGTTATATTGATGATAATAAAAGTAATAAGTATATTTATTATAGTTCTAACGATAACAACTGCATAATATGGCTAATAATGCATGTTATATTGATAATAATCTAAGTAATAAGTATAATTATTACAGTTCTAGCGATAATTCCCCCATTATATGGGTAATAATGCACGTTATATTGCTAACAGTATAAGTACTAAGTATAATTATTACAGTTCTAGCAATAATACCTGCATTATATGGGTAATAATGCACGTTATGTTGATAATAATATAAGTAATAAGTATAATTATAACAGTTCTAGCGATAATAACTGCATTATATGGGTAATAATGCATGTTATATTGAGAATAATATAAGTAATAAGTATAATTATTACAGTTCTAGCGATAGTAACTGCATTATATGGGTAATAATGCATGTTATATTGATAATAATGAAAGTAATACGTATATTTATTATAGGTCTTGCAATAATAACTGCATAATGTGGGTAATAATGCATGTTATATTGAGAATAATCTAAGTAATAAGTATAATTATTACAGTTCTAGCGATAATACCTGCATTATATGGGTAATTATGCATGTTATATTGATGATAATGAAAGTAATACGTATATTTATTATAGTTCTAGCGACAATAACTGCATAATATGGGTAATAATGCACGTTATATTGCTAATAATATAAGTAATAAGTATAATTATTACAGTTCTAGCGATAATAACTGCATTATATTGGTAGTAATGCATGTTATATTGCTAATAGTATAAGCACTAAGTATAATTATTACAGTTCTAGCAATAATACCTGCATTATATGGGTAATAATGCATGTTATGTTGATAATAATATAAGTAATAAGTATAATTATAACAGTTCTAGCGATAATAACTGCATTATATGGGTAATAATGCATGTTATATTGAGAATAATATAAGTAATAAGTATAATTATTACAGTTCTTGCAATAATAACTGCATAATGTGGGTAATAATGCATGTTATATTGAGAATAATCTAAGTAATAAGTATAATTATTACAGTTCTAGCGATAATACCTGCATTATATGGGTAATTATGCATGTTATATTGATGATAATGAAAGTAATACGTATATTTATTATAGTTCTAGCGATAATAACTGCATAATATGGGTAATAATGCATGTTATATTGAGAATAGTATAAGTAATAAGTATAATTATTACAGTTCTGGCGATAATAACTGCATTATATGGGTAATAATGCACGTTATATTGCTAACAGTATAAGTAATAGGTATAATTATTACAGTTCTTGCGATAACACCTCCATTATATGGGTAATAATGCATGTTATATTGATAATAATATAAGTAATAAGTATAATTATTACAGTTCTAGCGATAATAACTGCATTATATGCGTAATAATGCATGTTATATTGATAATATCGGGTGTAATAAGTATAATTATTATAGTTCTAGCGATAATAATAGTAAAATATGGCAAATAGTGCATGTTATATTGATAATAATAAAAGTAATAAGTATATTTATTACAGTTCTATCGATAATAACTGCATAATATGGGTAATAATGCATGTTATATTGATGATAATAAAAGTAATACGTATATTAATTATAGTTCTAGCGATAATAACTGCATAATATGGGTAATAATGCATGTTATATTGATAATAATATAAGTAATAAGTATGATTATTACAGTTCTAGCGATAATAACTGCATTATATGGGTAATAATGCACGTTATATTGCTAATAATATAAGTAATAAGTATAATTATTACAGTTCTAGCGATAATAACTGCATTATATGGGTAATAATGCATGTTATATTGATAATATCGGGAGTAATAAGTATAATTATTATAGTTCTAGCGATAATAATAGTAAAATATGGCAAATAGTGCATGTTATATTGATAATAATAAAAGTAATAAGTATATTTATTACAGTTCTATCGATAATAATCTGCATAATATGGGTAATAATGCATGTTATATTGATGATAATAAAAGTAATACGTACATTTATTATAGTTCCAGCGATAATAACTGCATAATATGGGTAATAATGCAAGTTATATTGATAATAATATAAGTAATAAGTATAATTATTACAGTTCTAGCGATAATAACTGCATTATATGGGTAATAATGCACGTTATATTGCTAATAATATAAGTAATGCGTATAATTATTACAGTTCTAGCGATAATAACTGCATTATATGGGTAATAATGCATGTTATATTGATAATATCGGGAGTAATAAGTATAATTATTATAGTTCTAGCGATAATAATAGTAAAATATGGCTAATAGTGCATGTTATATTGATAATAGTAAAAGTAATAAGTATCTTTATTACAGTTCTATCGATAATAACTGCATAATATGGGTCATAATGCATGTTATGTTGACGATAATAAAAGTAGTACGTATATTTATTACAGTTCTGGCTATAATAACTGCATTATATGGGTAATAATGCACGTTATATTGCTAATAGTATATGTAATAAGTATAACTATTACAGTTCTAGCGATAATAACTCCATTATATGGGTAATAATGCATGTTATATTGATAATAATATAAGTAATAAGTATAATTATTACAATTCTAGCGATAATAACTGCATTATATGGGTAATAATGGATGTTATATTGATAATATTGGGAGTGATAAGTATAATTATTATAGTTCTAGCGATAATAATAGTAAAATATGGCTAATAGTGCATGTAATATTGATAATAATAAAAGTAATAAGTATATTTATTGCAGTTCTATCCAAAATAACTGCATAATATGGGTAATAATGCATGTTATATTGATGATAATAAAAGTAGTACGTATATTTATTATAGTTCTAGCGATAATAACTGCATAATATGGGTAATAATGCATGTTATATCGAGAATAATATAAGTAATACGTATAATTATTACAGTTCTGGCGATAATAACTGCATTATATGGGTAATAATGCACGTTATACTGCTAATAGTATATGTAATAAGTATAATTATTACAGTTCTAGCGATAATAACTCCATTATATGGGTAACAATGCACGTTATATTGCTAATAATATAAGTAATAAGTATAATTATTAGAGTTCTAGCGATAATAACTGCATTATATGCGTAATAAGGCATGTTATATTGATAATATCGGGAGCAATAAGTATAATTATGATAGTTCTAACAATAATAATAGTAAAATATGGCTAATAGTGCAAGTTATATTGATAATACTAAAAGTAATAAGTATATTAATTATACTTCTGTCGATAATAACTGCATTATATGAGTAATAATGCATGTTATATTGATAATAATATAAGCAATACGTATAATTATTACAGTTCTCGCGATAATAACTGCATTATATGGGTAATAATGCACGTTATATTGCTAATAATATAAGTAATAAGTATAATTATTACAGTTCTAGCGATAATAACTGCATTATATGGGTAATAATGCACGTTATATTGCTAATAATATAAGTAATAAGTATAATTATTAGAGTTCTGGCGATAATAACTGCATTATATGCGTAATAAGGCATGTTATATTGATAATATCGGGAGTAATAAGTATAATAATGATAGTTCTAGCGATAATAATAGTAAAATATGGCTAATAGTGCATGTTATATTGATAATAGTAAAAGTAATAAGTATCTTTATTACAGTTCTATCGATAATAACTGCATAATATGGGTAATAATGCATGTTATATTGCTGATAATAAAAGTAATACGTCTATTTATTATAGTTCTAGCGATAATAACTGCATAATATGGGTAATAATGCATGTTATATTGAGAATAATATAAGTAGTAAGTATAATTATTACAGTTCTGGCTATAATAACTGCATTATATGGGTAATAATGCACGTTATATTGCTAATAGTATATGTAATAGGTATAATTATTACAGTTCTAGCGATAATAACTCCGATATATGGGTAATAATGCATGTTATATTGCTAATAATATAAGTAATATGTATAATTATTACAGTTCTAGCGATAATAACTGCATTATATGCGTAAAAAGGCATGTTATATTGATAATATCGGGAGTAATAAGTATAATTATTATAGTTCTAGCGACAATAATAGTAAAATATGGCTAATAGTGCATGTTATATTGATAATAGTGAAAGTAATAAGTATCTTTATTACAGTTCTATCGATAATAACTGCATAATATGGGTCATAATGCATGTTATATTGATGATAATAAAAGTAATACGTCTATTTATTATAGTTCTAACGATAATAACTGCATAATATGGGTAATAATGCATGTTATATTGAGAATAATATAAGTAGTAAGTATAATTATTACAGTTCTGGCTATAATAACTGCATTATATGGGTAATAATGCACGTTATATTGCTAATAGTATATGTAATAGGTATAATTATTACAGTTCTAGCGATAATAACTCCGATATATGGGTAATAATGCATGTTATATTGCTAATAATATAAGTAATATGTATAATTATTACAGTTCTAGCGATAATAACTGCATTATATGCGTAAAAAGGCATGTTATATTGATAATATCGGGAGTAATAAGTATAATTATTATAGTTCTAGCGATAATAATAGTAAAATATGGCTAATAGTGCATGTTATATTGATAATAGTGAAAGTAATAAGTATCTTTATTACAGTTCTATCGATAATAACTGCATAACATGGGTCATAAAGCATGTTATGTTGATGATAATAAAAGTAATACGTATATTTATTATGGTTCTAGCGATAATAACCGCATAATATGGGTAATAATGCACGTTATATTGCTAATAATATAAGTAATGCGTACAATTATTACAGTTCTAGCGATAATAACTGCATTATATGCATAATAAGGCATGTTATATTGATAATATCGGGAGTAATAAGTATAATTATTATAGTTCTAGCGATAATAATAGTAAAATATGGCTAATAGTGCATGTTATATTGATAATAGTGAAAGTAATAAGTATCTTTATTACAGTTCTATCGATAATAACTGCATAATATGGGTCATAATGCATGTTATGTTGATGATAATAAAAGTAATACGTATATTTATTATGGTTGTAGCGATAATAACTACATAATATGGGTAATAATGCATGTTATATTGAGAATAATATAAGTAGTAAGTATAATTGTTACAGTTGTGGCTATAATAACTGCATTAAATGGGTAATAATGCACGTTATATTGCTAATAATATAAGTAATAAGTATAATTATTACAGTTCTAGCGATAATAACTGCATAATATGGGCAATAATGCATGTTATATTGATGATAATGAAAGTAGTAAGTATATTTATTACAGTTCTAGCGATAATAACTGCATTATATGCGTAATAATGCATGTTATATTGATAATATCGGGAGTAATAAGTATAATTATTATAGTTCTAGCGATAATAATAGTAAAATATGGCTATTAGTGCCTGTTATATTGATAATAATAAAAGTAATAAGTATATTTATTATACTTCTGTCGATAATAACTGCATTATATGGGTAATTATGCATGTTATATTGATAATAATATAAGTAATAAGTATAATTATTACAGTTCTAGCGATAATAACGCCATTATATGGGTAACAATGCATGTCATACTGATAATAATATAAGTAATAAGTATAATTATTACAATTCTAGCGATAATAACTGCATTATATGGGTAATAATGCATGTTATATTGATAATATTGGGAGTGATAAGTATAATTATTAGAGTTCCAGCGATAATAATAGTAAAATATGGCAAATAGTGCATGTAATATTGATAATAATAAAAGTAATAAGTATATTCATTACAGTTCTATCCAAAATAACTGCATAATATGGGTAATAATGCATGTTATATTGATGATAATAAAAGTAGTACGTATATTTATTATAGTTCTAGCGATAATAACTGCATAATATGGGTAATAATGCATGTTATATCGAGAATAATATAAGTAATACGTATAATTATTACAGTTCTGGCGATAATAACTGCATTATATGGGTAATAATGCACGTTATACTGCTAATAGTATATGTAATAAGTATAATTATTACAGTTCTAGCGATAATAACTCCATTATATGGGTAACAATGCACGTTATATTGCTAATAATATAAGTAATAAGTATAATTATTAGAGTTCTAGCGATAATAACTGCATTATATGCGTAATAAGGCATGTTATATTGATAATATCGGGAGTAATAAGTATAATTATGATAGTTCTAACAATAATAACAGTAAAATATGGCTAATAGTGCAAGTTATATTGATAATACTAAAAGTAATAAGTATATTAATTATACTTCTGTCGATAATAACTGCATTATATGAGTAATAATGCATGTTATATTGATAATAATATAAGCAATACGTATAATTATTACAGTTCTCGCGATAATAACTGCATTATATGGGTAATAATGCACGTTATATTGCTAATAATATAAGTAATAAGTATAATTATTACAGTTCTAGCGATAATAACTGCATTATATGGGTAATAATGCACGTTATATTGCTAATAATATAAGTAATAAGTATAATTATTAGAGTTCTGGCGATAATAACTGCATTATATGCGTAATAAGGCATGTTATATTGATAATATCGGGAGTAATAAGTATAATAATGATAGTTCTAGCGATAATAATAGTAAAATATGGCTAATAGTGCATGTTATATTGATAATAGTAAAAGTAATAAGTATCTTTATTACAGTTCTATCGATAATAACTGCATAATATGGGTCATAATGCATGTTATGTTGATGATAATAAAAGTAATACGTCTATTTATTATAGTTCTAACGATAATAACTGCATAATATGGGTAATAATGCATGTTATATTGAGAATAATATAAGTAGTAAGTATAATTATTACAGTTCTGGCTATAATAACTGCATTATATGGGTAATAATGCACGTTATATTGCTAATAGTATATGTAATAGGTATAATTATTACAGTTCTAGCGATAATAACTCCGATATATGGGTAATAATGCATGTTATATTGCTAATAATATAAGTAATATGTATAATTATTACAGTTCTAGCGATAATAACTGCATTATATGCGTAAAAAGGCATGTTATATTGATAATATCGGGAGTAATAAGTATAATTATTATAGTTCTAGCGATAATAATAGTAAAATATGGCTAATAGTGCATGTTATATTGATAATAGTGAAAGTAATAAGTATCTTTATTACAGTTCTATCGATAATAACTGCATAACATGGGTCATAAAGCATGTTATGTTGATGATAATAAAAGTAATACGTATATTTATTATGGTTCTAGCGATAATAACCGCATAATATGGGTAATAATGCACGTTATATTGCTAATAATATAAGTAATGCGTACAATTATTACAGTTCTAGCGATAATAACTGCATTATATGCATAATAAGGCATGTTATATTGATAATATCGGGAGTAATAAGTATAATTATTATAGTTCTAGCGATAATAATAGTAAAATATGGCTAATAGTGCATGTTATATTGATAATAGTGAAAGTAATAAGTATCTTTATTACAGTTCTATCGATAATAACTGCATAATATCGGTCATAATGCATGTTATGTTGATGATAATAAAAGTAATACGTATATTTATTATGGTTGTAGCGATAATAACTACATAATATGGGTAATAATGCATGTTATATTGAGAATAATATAAGTAGTAAGTATAATTGTTACAGTTGTGGCTATAATAACTGCATTAAATGGGTAATAATGCACGTTATATTGCTAATAATATAAGTAATAAGTATAATTATTACAGTTCTAGCGATAATAACTGCATAATATGGGCAATAATGCATGTTATATTGATGATAATGAAAGTAGTAAGTATATTTATTACAGTTCTAGCGATAATAACTGCATTATATGCGTAATAATGCATGTTATATTGATAATATCGGGAGTAATAAGTATAATTATTATAGTTCTAGCGATAATAATAGTAAAATATGGCTATTAGTGCCTGTTATATTGATAATAATAAAAGTAATAAGTATATTTATTATACTTCTGTCGATAATAACTGCATTATATGGGTAATAATGCATGTTATATTGATAATAATATAAGTAATAAGTATAATTATTACAGTTCTAGCGATAATAACGCCATTATATGGGTAACAATGCATGTCATACTGATAATAATATAAGTAATAAGTATAATTATTACAATTCTAGCGATAATAACTGCATTATATGGGTAATAATGCATGTTATATTGATAATATTGGGAGTGATAAGTATAATTATTAGAGTTCCAGCGATAATAATAGTAAAATATGGCAAATAGTGCATGTAATATTGATAATAATAAAAGTAATAAGTATATTCATTACAGTTCTATCCAAAATAACTGCATAATATGGGTAATAATGCATGTTATATTGATGATAATAAAAGTAGTACGTATATTTATTATAGTTCTAGCGATAATAACTGCATAATATGGGTAATAATGCATGTTATATCGAGAATAATATAAGTAATACGTATAATTATTACAGTTCTGGCGATAATAACTGCATTATATGGGTAATAATGCACGTTATACTGCTAATAGTATATGTAATAAGTATAATTATTACAGTTCTAGCGATAATAACTCCATTATATGGGTAACAATGCACGTTATATTGCTAATAATATAAGTAATAAGTATAATTATTAGAGTTCTAGCGATAATAACTGCATTATATGCGTAATAAGGCATGTTATATTGATAATATCGGGAGTAATAAGTATAATTATGATAGTTCTAACAATAATAATAGTAAAATATGGCTAATAGTGCAAGTTATATTGATAATACTAAAAGTAATAAGTATATTAATTATACTTCTGTCGATAATAACTGCATTATATGAGTAATAATGCATGTTATATTGATAATAATATAAGCAATACGTATAATTATTACAGTTCTCGCGATAATAACTGCATTATATGGGTAATAATGCACGTTATATTGCTAATAATATAAGTAATAAGTATAATTATTACAGTTCTAGCGATAATAACTGCATTATATGGGTAATAATGCACGTTATATTGCTAATAATATAAGTAATAAGTATAATTATTAGAGTTCTGGCGATAATAACTGCATTATATGCGTAATAAGGCATGTTATATTGATAATATCGGGAGTAATAAGTATAATAATGATAGTTCTAGCGATAATAATAGTAAAATATGGCTAATAGTGCATGTTATATTGATAATAGTAAAAGTAATAAGTATCTTTATTACAGTTCTATCGATAATAACTGCATAATATGGGTAATAATGCATGTTATATTGCTGATAATAAAAGTAATACGTCTATTTATTATAGTTCTAGCGATAATAACTGCATAATATGGGTAATAATGCATGTTATATTGCTAATAATATAAGTAATAAGTATAATTATTACAGTTCTAGCGATAATAACTGCATTATATGCGTAATAAGGCATGTTATATTGATAATATCGGGAGTAATAAGTATAATTATTATAGTTCTAGCGATAATAATAGTAAAATATGGCTAATAGTGCATATTATATTGATAATAGTAAAAGTACTAAGTATCTTTATTACAGTTCTATCGATAATAACTGCAGAATATGGGTAATAGTGCATGTTATATTGATGATAATAAAAGTAATACGTCTATTTATTATAGTTCTAGCGATAATAACTGCATAATATGTTTAATAATGCATGTTATATTGAGAATAATATAAGTAGTAAGTATTATTATTACAGTTCTGGCTATAATAACTGCATTATATGGGTAATAATGCACGTTATGTTGCTAATAGTATATGTAATAAGTATAATTATTACGGTTCTAACGATAATAACTGCATTACATGCGTAATAAGGCATGTTATATTGATAATATCGGGAGTAATAAGTATAATTATTATAGTTCTAGCGATAATAATAGTAAAGTATGGCTAATAGTGCATGTTATATTGATAATAGTAAAAGTAATAAGTATCTTTATTACAGTTCTATCGATAATAACTGCATAATATGGGTCATAATGCATGTTATGTTGATGATAATAAAAGTAATACGTCTATTTATTATAGTTCTAACGATAATAACTGCATAATATGGGTAATAATGCATGTTATATTGAGAATAATATAAGTAGTAAGTATAATTATTACAGTTCTGGCTATAATAACTGCATTATATGGGTAATAATGCACGTTATATTGCTAATAGTATATGTAATAGGTATAATTATTACAGTTCTAGCGATAATAACTCCGATATATGGGTAATAATGCATGTTATATTGCTAATAATATAAATAATATGTATAATTATTACAGTTCTAGCGATAATAACTGCATTATATGCGTAAAAAGGCATGTTATATTGATAATATCGGGAGTAATAAGTATAATTATTATAGTTCTAGCGATAATAATAGTAAAATATGGCTAATAGTGCATGTTATATTGATAATAGTGAAAGTAATAAGTATCTTTATTACAGTTCTATCGATAATAACTGCATAACATGGGTCATAAAGCATGTTATGTTGATGATAATAAAAGTAATACGTATATTTATTATGGTTCTAGCGATAATAACCGCATAATATGGGTAATAATGCACGTTATATTGCTAATAATATAAGTAATGCGTACAATTATTACAGTTCTAGCGATAATAACTGCATTATATGCATAATAAGGCATGTTATATTGATAATATCGGGAGTAATAAGTATAATTATTATAGTTCTAGCGATAATAATAGTAAAATATGGCTAATAGTGCATGTTATATTGATAATAGTGAAAGTAATAAGTATCTTTATTACAGTTCTATCGATAATAACTGCATAATATGGGTCATAATGCATGTTATGTTGATGATAATAAAAGTAATACGTATATTTATTATGGTTGTAGCGATAATAACTACATAATATGGGTAATAATGCATGTTATATTGAGAATAATATAAGTAGTAAGTATAATTGTTACAGTTGTGGCTATAATAACTGCATTAAATGGGTAATAATGCACGTTTTATTGCTAATAGTATATGTAATAAGTATAATTATTACAGTTCTAACGATAATAACTGCATTACTTGCGTAATAAGGCATGTTATATTGATAATATCGGGAGTAATAAGTATAATTATTATAGTTCTAGCGATAATAATAGTAAAATATGGCTAATAGTGCATGTAATATTGATAATAATAAAGGTAATAAGTATATTTATTACAGTTCTATCCAAAATAACTGCATAATATGGGTAATAATGCATGTTATATTGATGATAATAAAAATAATACGTATATTTATTATAGTTCTAGCGATAATAACTGCATAATATGGGTAATAATGCATGTTATATTGAGAAGAATATAAGTAGTAAGTATAATTATTACAGTTCTGGCTTTAATAACTGCATTATATGGGTAATAATGCACGTTATATTGCTAACAGTATATGTAATAGGTATAATTATTACAGTTCTAGCGATAATAACTCCATTATATGGGTAATAATGCATGTTATATTGCTAATAATATAAGTAATAAGTATAATTATTACAGTTCTAGCGATAATAACTGCATTATATGCGTAATAAGGCATGTTATATTGATAATATCGGGAGTAATAAGTATAATTATTATAGTTCTAGCGATAATAATAGTAAAATATGGCTAATAGTGCATGTTATATTGATAATAGTGAAAGTAATAAGTATCTTTATTACAGTTCTATCGATAATAACTGCATAATATGGGTCATAATGCATGTTATGTTGATGATAATAAAAGTAATACGTATATTTATTATGGTTGTAGCGATAATAACTGCATAATATGGGTAATAATGCATGTTATATTGAGAATAATATAAGTAGTAAGTATAATTGTTACAGTTGTGGCTATAATAACTGCATTAAATGGGTAATAATGCACGTTATATTGCTAATAGTATATGTAATAAGTATAATTATTACAGTTCTAACGATAATAACTGCATTACTTGCGTAATAAGGCATGTTATATTGATAATATCGGGAGTAATAAGTATAATTATTATAGTTCTAGCGATAATAATAGTAAAATATGGCTAATAGTGCATGTAATATTGATAATAATAAAGGTAATAAGTATATTTATTACAGTTCTATCCGAAATAACTGCATAACATGGGTAATAATGCATGTTATATTGATGATAATAAAAATAATACGTATATTTATTATCGTTCTAGCGATAATAACTGCATTATATGGGTAATAATGCATGTTATATTGATAATATTGGGAGTAATAAGTATATTTATTATAGTTCTAGCTCTAACAACTGCATAATATGGGTAATAATGCATGTTATATTGATAATAATAAAAGTAATAAGTATCTTTTTTTTACAGTTCTATCGATAATAACTGCATAATATGGGTAATAATGCACGTTATATTGCTAATAATATAAGTAATAAGTATAATTATTACAGTTCTAGCGATAATAACTGCATTATACGGGTAATAACGCATGTTATATTTATAATATTTTGAGTAATAAGTATATTTATTATAGTTCTAGCGATAATAACTGCATAATATGGGTAATAATGCATGTTATATTGATAATAATATAAGTAATAAGTATAATTATTACAGTTCCAGCGATAATAACTGCATTATATGGATAATAATGCATGTTATATTGCTAATAATATAAGTAATAAGTATAATTATTACAGTTCTAGCGATAATAACTGCATTATATGCGTAATAAGGCATGTTATATTGATAATATCGGGAGTAATAAGTATAATTATTATAGTTCTAGCGATAATAATAGTAAAATATGGCTAATAGTGCATGTTATATTGATAATAGTAAAAGTAATAAGTATCTTTATTACAGTTCTATCGATAATAACGGCATAATATAGGTAATAATGCATGTTATATTGATGATAATAAAAGTAATACGTCTATTTATTATAGTTCTAGCGATAATAACTGCATAATATGGGTAATAATGCATGTTATATTGAGAATAATATAAGTAGTAAGTATAATTATTACAGTTCTGGCTATAATAACTGCATTATATGGGTAATAATGCACGTTATATTGCTAATAGTATATGTAATAAGTATAATTATTACAGTTCTAACGATAATAACTGCATTACATGCGTAATAAGGCATGTTATATTGATAATATCGGGAGTAATAAGTATAATTATTATAGTTCTAGCGATAATAATAGTAAAATATGGCTAATAGTGCATGTTATATTGATAGTAGTAAAAGTAATAAGTATCTTTATTACAGTTCTATCGATAATAACTGCATAATATGGGTCATAATGCATGTTATGTTGATGATAATAAAAGTAATACGTATATTTATTATAGTTCTAGCGATAATAACTGCATAATATGGGTAATAATGCATGTTATATTGATAATAATATAAGTAATAAGTATAATTATTACAGTTCTGGCTATAATAACTGCATTATATGGGTAATAATGCACGTTATATTGCTAATAGTATATGTAATAAGTATAATTATTACAGTTCTAACGATAATAACTGCATTACATGCGTAATAAGGCATGCTATATTGATAATATCGGGAGTAATAAGTATAATTATTATAGTTCTAGCGATAATAATAGTAAAGTATGGCTAATAGTGCATGTTATATTGATAATAGTAAAAGTAATAAGTATCTTTATTACAGTTCTATCGATAATAACTGCATAATATGGGTCATAATGCATGTTATGTTGATGATAATAAAAGTAATACGTCTATTTATTATAGTTCTAACGATAATAACTGCATAATATGGGTAATAATGCATGTTATATTGAGAATAATATAAGTAGTAAGTATAATTATTACAGTTCTGGCTATAATAACTGCATTATATGGGTAATAATGCACGTTATATTGCTAATAGTATATGTAATAGGTATAATTATTACAGTTCTAGCGATAATAACTCCGATATATGGGTAATAATGCATGTTATATTGCTAATAATATAAGTAATATGTATAATTATTACAGTTCTAGCGATAATAACTGCATTATATGCGTAAAAAGGCATGTTATATTGATAATATCGGGAGTAATAAGTATAATTATTATAGTTCTAGCGATAATAATAGTAAAATATGGCTAATAGTGCATGTTATATTGATAATAGTGAAAGTAATAAGTATCTTTATTACAGTTCTATCGATAATAACTGCATAACATGGGTCATAAAGCATGTTATGTTGATGATAATAAAAGTAATACGTATATTTATTATGGTTCTAGCGATAATAACCGCATAATATGGGTAATAATGCACGTTATATTGCTAATAATATAAGTAATGCGTACAATTATTACAGTTCTAGCGATAATAACTGCATTATATGCATAATAAGGCATGTTATATTGATAATATCGGGAGTAATAAGTATAATTATTATAGTTCTAGCGATAATAATAGTAAAATATGGCTAATAGTGCATGTTATATTGATAATAGTGAAAGTAATAAGTATCTTTATTACAGTTCTATCGATAATAACTGCATAATATGGGTCATAATGCATGTTATGTTGATGATAATAAAAGTAATACGTATATTTATTATGGTTGTAGCGATAATAACTACATAATATGGGTAATAATGCATGTTATATTGAGAATAATATAAGTAGTAAGTATAATTGTTACAGTTGTGGCTATAATAACTGCATTAAATGGGTAATAATGCACGTTATATTGCTAATAATATAAGTAATAAGTATAATTATTACAGTTCTAGCGATAATAACTGCATAATATGGGCAATAATGCATGTTATATTGATGATAATGAAAGTAGTAAGTATATTTATTACAGTTCTAGCGATAATAACTGCATTATATGCGTAATAATGCATGTTATATTGATAATATCGGGAGTAATAAGTATAATTATTATAGTTCTAGCGATAATAATAGTAAAATATGGCTATTAGTGCCTGTTATATTGATAATAATAAAAGTAATAAGTATATTTATTATACTTCTGTCGATAATAACTGCATTATATGGGTAATAATGCATGTTATATTGATAATAATATAAGTAATAAGTATAATTATTACAGTTCTAGCGATAATAACGCCATTATATGGGTAACAATGCATGTCATACTGATAATAATATAAGTAATAAGTATAATTATTACAATTCTAGCGATAATAACTGCATTATATGGGTAATAATGCATGTTATATTGATAATATTGGGAGTGATAAGTATAATTATTAGAGTTCCAGCGATAATAATAGTAAAATATGGCAAATAGTGCATGTAATATTGATAATAATAAAAGTAATAAGTATATTCATTACAGTTCTATCCAAAATAACTGCATAATATGGGTAATAATGCATGTTATATCGAGAATAATATAAGTAATACGTATAATTATTACAGTTCTGGCGATAATAACTGCATTATATGGGTAATAATGCACGTTATACTGCTAATAGTATATGTAATAAGTATAATTATTACAGTTCTAGCGATAATAACTCCATTATATGGGTAACAATGCACGTTATATTGCTAATAATATAAGTAATAAGTATAATTATTAGAGTTCTAGCGATAATAACTGCATTATATGCGTAATAAGGCATGTTATATTGATAATATCGGGAGTAATAAGTATAATTATGATAGTTCTAACAATAATAATAGTAAAATATGGCTAATAGTGCAAGTTATATTGATAATACTAAAAGTAATAAGTATATTAATTATACTTCTGTCGATAATAACTGCATTATATGAGTAATAATGCATGTTATATTGATAATAATATAAGCAATACGTATAATTATTACAGTTCTCGCGATAATAACTGCATTATATGGGTAATAATGCACGTTATATTGCTAATAATATAAGTAATAAGTATAATTATTACAGTTCTAGCGATAATAACTGCATTATATGGGTAATAATGCACGTTATATTGCTAATAATATAAGTAATAAGTATAATTATTAGAGTTCTGGCGATAATAACTGCATTATATGCGTAATAAGGCATGTTATATTGATAATATCGGGAGTAATAAGTATAATAATGATAGTTCTAGCGATAATAATAGTAAAATATGGCTAATAGTGCATGTTATATTGATAATAGTAAAAGTAATAAGTATCTTTATTACAGTTCTATCGATAATAACTGCATAATATGGGTAATAATGCATGTTATATTGCTGATAATAAAAGTAATACGTCTATTTATTATAGTTCTAGCGATAATAACTGCATAATATGGGTAATAATGCATGTTATATTGCTAATAATATAAGTAATAAGTATAATTATTACAGTTCTAGCGATAATAACTGCATTATATGCGTAATAAGGCATGTTATATTGATGATATCGGGAGTAATAAGTATAATTATTATAGTTCTAGCGATAATAATAGTAAAATATGGCTAATAGTGCATATTATATTGATAATAGTAAAAGTACTAAGTATCTTTATTACAGTTCTATCGATAATAACTGCAGAATATGGGTAATAGTGCATGTTATATTGATGATAATAAAAGTAATACGTCTATTTATTATAGTTCTAGCGATAATAACTGCATAATATGTTTAATAATGCATGTTATATTGAGAATAATATAAGTAGTAAGTATTATTATTACAGTTCTGGCTATAATAACTGCATTATATGGGTAATAATGCACGTTATGTTGCTAATAGTATATGTAATAAGTATAATTATTACGGTTCTAACGATAATAACTGCATTACATGCGTAATAAGGCATGTTATATTGATAATATCGGGAGTAATAAGTATAATTATTATAGTTCTAGCGATAATAATAGTAAAGTATGGCTAATAGTGCATGTTATATTGATAATAGTAAAAGTAATAAGTATCTTTATTACAGTTCTATCGATAATAACTGCATAACATGGGTCATAAAGCATGTTATGTTGATGATAATAAAAGTAATACGTATATTTATTATGGTTCTAGCGATAATAACCGCATAATATGGGTAATAATGCACGTTATATTGCTAATAATATAAGTAATGCGTACAATTATTACAGTTCTAGCGATAATAACTGCATTATATGCATAATAAGGCATGTTATATTGATAATATCGGGAGTAATAAGTATAATTATTATAGTTCTAGCGATAATAATAGTAAAATATGGCTAATAGTGCATGTTATATTGATAATAGTGAAAGTAATAAGTATCTTTATTACAGTTCTATCGATAATAACTGCATAATATGGGTCATAATGCATGTTATGTTGATGATAATAAAAGTAATACGTATATTTATTATGGTTGTAGCGATAATAACTACATAATATGGGTAATAATGCATGTTATATTGAGAATAATATAAGTAGTAAGTATAATTGTTACAGTTGTGGCTATAATAACTGCATTAAATGGGTAATAATGCACGTTTTATTGCTAATAGTATATGTAATAAGTATAATTATTACAGTTCTAACGATAATAACTGCATTACTTGCGTAATAAGGCATGTTATATTGATAATATCGGGAGTAATAAGTATAATTATTATAGTTCTAGCGATAATAATAGTAAAATATGGCTAATAGTGCATGTAATATTGATAATAATAAAGGTAATAAGTATATTTATTACAGTTCTATCCAAAATAACTGCATAATATGGGTAATAATGCATGTTATATTGATGATAATAAAAATAATACGTATATTTATTATAGTTCTAGCGATAATAACTGCATAATATGGGTAATAATGCATGTTATATTGAGAAGAATATAAGTAGTAAGTATAATTATTACAGTTCTGGCTTTAATAACTGCATTATATGGGTAATAATGCACGTTATATTGCTAACAGTATATGTAATAGGTATAATTATTACAGTTCTAGCGATAATAACTCCATTATATGGGTAATAATGCATGTTATATTGCTAATAATATAAGTAATAAGTATAATTATTACAGTTCTAGCGATAATAACTGCATTATATGCGTAATAAGGCATGTTATATTGATAATATCGGGAGTAATAAGTATAATTATTATAGTTCTAGCGATAATAATAGTAAAATATGGCTAATAGTGCATGTTATATTGATAATAGTGAAAGTAATAAGTATCTTTATTACAGTTCTATCGATAATAACTGCATAATATGGGTCATAATGCATGTTATGTTGATGATAATAAAAGTAATACGTATATTTATTATGGTTGTAGCGATAATAACTGCATAATATGGGTAATAATGCATGTTATATTGAGAATAATATAAGTAGTAAGTATAATTGTTACAGTTGTGGCTATAATAACTGCATTAAATGGGTAATAATGCACGTTATATTGCTAATAGTATATGTAATAAGTATAATTATTACAGTTCTAACGATAATAACTGCATTACTTGCGTAATAAGGCATGTTATATTGATAATATCGGGAGTAATAAGTATAATTATTATAGTTCTAGCGATAATAATAGTAAAATATGGCTAATAGTGCATGTAATATTGATAATAATAAAGGTAATAAGTATATTTATTACAGTTCTATCCGAAATAACTGCATAACATGGGTAATAATGCATGTTATATTGATGATAATAAAAATAATACGTATATTTATTATCGTTCTAGCGATAATAACTGCATTATATGGGTAATAATGCATGTTATATTGATAATATTGGGAGTAATAAGTATATTTATTATAGTTCTAGCTCTAACAACTGCATAATATGGGTAATAATGCATGTTATATTGATAATAATAAAAGTAATAAGTATCTTTTTTTTACAGTTCTATCGATAATAACTGCATAATATGGGTAATAATGCACGTTATATTGCTAATAATATAAGTAATAAGTATAATTATTACAGTTCTAGCGATAATAACTGCATTATACGGGTAATAACGCATGTTATATTTATAATATTTTGAGTAATAAGTATATTTATTATAGTTCTAGCGATAATAACTGCATAATATGGGTAATAATGCATGTTATATTGATAATAATATAAGTAATAAGTATAATTATTACAGTTCCAGCGATAATAACTGCATTATATGGATAATAATGCATGTTATATTGCTAATAATATAAGTAATAAGTATAATTATTACAGTTCTAGCGATAATAACTGCATTACATGCGTAATAAGGCATGTTATATTGATAATATCGGGAGTAATAAGTATAATTATTATAGTTCTAGCGATAATAATAGTAAAGTATGGCTAATAGTGCATGTTATATTGATAATAGTGAAAGTAATAAGTATCTTTATTACAGTTCTATCGATAATAACTGCATAATATGGGTCATAATGCATGTTATGTTGATGATAATAAAAGTAATACGTATATTTATTATGGTTCTAGCGATAATAACTGCATAATATGGGTAATAATGCGTGTTATATTGAGAATAATATAAGTAGTAAGTATAATTATTACAGTTCTGGCTATAATGACTGCATTATATGGGTAATAATCCACGTTATATTGCTAATAGTATATGTAATAAGGATAATTATTACAGTTCTAACGATAATAACTGCATTACATGCGTAATAAGGCATGTTATATAGATAATATCGGGAGTAATAAGTATAATTATTATAGTTCTAGCGATAATAATAGTAAAATATGGCTAATAGTGCATGTAATATTGATAATAATAAAGGTAATAAGTATATTTATTACAGTTCTATCCGAAATAACTGCATAATATGGGTAATAATGCATGTTATATTGATGATAATAAAAATAATACGTATATTTATTATCGTTCTAGCGATAATAACTGCATTATATGGGTAATAATGCATGTTATATTGATAATATTGGGAGTAATAAGTATATTTATTATAGTTCTAGCTCTAACAACTGCATAATATGGGTAATAATGCATGTTATATTGATAATAATAAAAGTAATAAGTATCTTTTTTTTACAGTTCTATCGATAATAACTGCATAATATGGGTAATAATGCACGTTATATTGCTAATAATATAAGTAATAAGTATAATTATTACAGTTCTAGCGATAATAACTGCATTATACGGGTAATAACGCATGTTATATTTATAATATTTTGAGTAATAAGTATATTTATTATAGTTCTAGCGATAATAACTGCATAATATGGGTAATAATGCATGTTATATTGATAATAATATAAGTAATAAGTATAATTATTACAGTTCCAGCGATAATAACTGCATTATATGGATAATAATGCATGTTATATTGCTAATAATATAAGTAATAAGTATAATTATTACAGTTCTAGCGATAATAACTGCATTATATGCGTAATAAGGCATGTTATATTGATAATATCGGGAGTAATAAGTATAATTATTATAGTTCTAGCGATAATAATAGTAAAATATGGCTAATAGTGCATGTTATATTGATAATAGTAAAAGTAATAAGTATCTTTATTACAGTTCTATCGATAATAACTGCATAATATGGGTAATAATGCATGTTATATTGATGATAATAAAAGTAATACGTCTATTTATTATAGTTCTAGCGATAATAACTGCATAATATGGGTAATAATGCATGTTATATTGAGAATAATATAAGTAGTAAGTATAATTATTACAGTTCTGGCTATAATAACTGCATTATATGGGTAATAATGCACGTTATATTGCTAATAGTATATGTAATAAGTATAATTATTACAGTTCTAATGATAATAACTGCATTACATGCGTAATAAGGCATGTTATATTGATAATATCGGGAGTAATAAGTATAATTATTATAGTTCTAGCGATAATAATAGTAAAATATGGCTAATAGTGCATGTTATATTGATAGTAGTAAAAGTAATAAGTATCTTTATTACAGTTCTATCGATAATAACTGCATAATATGGGTCATAATGCATGTTATATTGAGAATAATATAAGTAGTAAGTATAATTATTACAGTTCTGGCTATAATAACTGCATTATATGGGTAATAATGCACGTTATATTGCTAATAGTATATGTAATAAGTATAATTATTACAGTTCTAACGATAATAACTGCATTACATGCGTAATAAGGCATGTTATATTGATAATATCGGGAGTAATAAGTATAATTATTATAGTTCTAGCGATAATAATAGTAAAATATGGCTAATAGTGCATGTTATATTGATAGTAGTAAAAGTAATAAGTATCTTTATTCCAGTTCTATCGATAATAACTGCATAATATGGGTCATAATGCATGTTATGTTGATGATAATAAAAGTAATACGTATATTTATTATAGTTCTAGCGATAATAACTGCATAATATGGGTAATAATGCATGTTATATTGATAATAATATAAGTAATAAGTATAATTATTACAGTTCTGGCTATAATAACTGCATTATATGGGTAATAATGCACGTTATATTGCTAATAGTATATGTAATAAGTATAATTATTACAGTTCTAACGATAATAACTGCATTACATGCGTAATAAGGCATGCTATATTGATAATATCGGGAGTAATAAGTATAATTATTATAGTTCTAGCGATAATAATAGTAAAGTATGGCTAATAGTGCATGTTATATTGATAATAGTGAAAGTAATAAGTATCTTTATTACGGTTCTATCGATAATAACTGCATAATATGGGTCATAATGCATGTTATGTTGATGATAATAAAAGTAATACGTATATTTATTATGGTTCTAGCGATAATAACTGCATTATATGGGTAATAATGCATGTTATATTGATAATATTGGGAGTAATAAGTATATTTATTATAGTTCTAGCGATAACAACTGCATAATATGGGTAATAATGCATGTTATATTGATAATAGTAAAAGTAATAAGTATCTTTTTTTTACAGTTCTATCGATAATAACTGCATAATATGGGTAATAATGCACGTTATATTGCTAATAATATAAGTAATAAGTATAATTATTACAGTTCTAGCGATAATAACTGCATTATACGGGTAATAACGCATGTTATATTTATAATATTTTGAGTAATAAGTATATTTATTATAGTTCTAGCGATAATAACTGCATAATATGGCTAATAGTGCATGTTATATTGATAATAGTAAAAGTAATAAGTATCTTTATTACAGTTCTATCGATAATAACTGCATAATATGGGTCATAATGCATGTTATATTGATAATAATATAAGTAATAAGTATAATTATTACAGTTCTAGCGATAATAACTGCATTACATGGGTAATAATGCATGTTATATTTATAATATTTTGAGTAATAAGTATATTTATTATAGTTCTAGCGATAATAACTGCATAATATGGGTAATAATGCATGTTATATTGATAATAATATAAGTAATAAGTATAATTATTACAGTTCCAGCGATAATAACTGCATTATATGGGTAATAATGCATGTTATATTGCTAATAATATAAGTAATAAGTATAATTATTACAGTTCTAGCGATAATAACTGCATTACATGCGTAATAAGGCATGTTATATTGATAATATCGGGAGTAATAAGTATAATTATTATAGTTCTAGCGATAATAATAGTAAAGTATGGCTAATAGTGCATGTTATATTGATAATAGTGAAAGTAATAAGTATCTTTATTACAGTTCTATCGATAATAACTGCATAATATGGGTCATAATGCATGTTATGTTGATGATAATAAAAGTAATACGTATATTTATTATGGTTCTAGCGATAATAACTGCATAATATGGGTAATAATGCGTGTTATATTGAGAATAATATAAGTAGTAAGTATAATTATTACAGTTCTGGCTATAATGACTGCATTATATGGGTAATAATCCACGTTATATTGCTAATAGTATATGTAATAAGGATAATTATTACAGTTCTAACGATAATAACTGCATTACATGCGTAATAAGGCATGTTATATAGATAATATCGGGAGTAATAAGTATAATTATTATAGTTCTAGCGATAATAATAGTAAAATATGGCTAATAGTGCATGTAATATTGATAATAATAAAGGTAATAAGTATATTTATTACAGTTCTATCCGAAATAACTGCATAATATGGGTAATAATGCATGTTATATTGATGATAATAAAAATAATACGTATATTTATTATCGTTCTAGCGATAATAACTGCATTATATGGGTAATAATGCATGTTATATTGATAATATTGGGAGTAATAAGTATATTTATTATAGTTCTAGCTCTAACAACTGCATAATATGGGTAATAATGCATGTTATATTGATAATAATAAAAGTAATAAGTATCTTTTTTTTACAGTTCTATCGATAATAACTGCATAATATGGGTAATAATGCACGTTATGTTGCTAATAATATAAGTAATAAGTATAATTATTACAGTTCTAGCGATAATAACTGCATTATACGGGTAATAACGCATGTTATATTTATAATATTTTGAGTAATAAGTATATTTATTATAGTTCTAGCGATAATAACTGCATAATATGGGTAATAATGCATGTTATATTGATAATAATATAAGTAATAAGTATAATTATTACAGTTCCAGCGATAATAACTGCATTATATGGATAATAATGCATGTTATATTGCTAATAATATAAGTAATAAGTATAATTATTACAGTTCTAGCGATAATAACTGCATTATATGCGTAATAAGGCATGTTATATTGATAATATCGGGAGTAATAAGTATAATTATTATAGTTCTAGCGATAATAATAGTAAAATATGGCTAATAGTGCATGTTATATTGATAGTAGTAAAAGTAATAAGTATCTTTATTACAGTTCTATCGATAATAACTGCATAATATGGGTCATAATGCATGTTATGTTGATGATAATAAAAGTAATACGTATATTTATTATAGTTCTAGCGATAATAACTGCATTATATGGGTAATAATGCATGTTATATTGATAATATTGGGAGTAATAAGTATATTTATTATAGTTCTAGCTCTAACAACTGCATAATATGGGTAATAATGCATGTTATATTGATAATAATAAAAGTAATAAGTATCTTTTTTTTACAGTTCTATCGATAATAACTGCATAATATGGGTAATAATGCACGTTATATTGCTAATAATATAAGTAATAAGTATAATTATTACAGTTCTAGCGATAATAACTGCATTATACGGGTAATAACGCATGTTATATTTATAATATTTTGAGTAATAAGTATATTTATTATAGTTCTAGCGATAATAACTGCATAATATGGGTAATAATGCATGTTATATTGATAATAATATAAGTAATAAGTATAATTATTACAGTTCCAGCGATAATAACTGCATTATATGGGTAATAATGCATGTTATATTGCTAATAATATAAGTAATAAGTATAATTATTACAGTTCTAGCGATAATAACTGCATTACATGCGTAATAAGGCATGTTATATTGATAATATCGGGAGTAATAAGTATAATTATTATAGTTCTAGCGATAATAATAGTAAAGTATGGCTAATAGTGCATGTTATATTGATAATAGTGAAAGTAATAAGTATCTTTATTACAGTTCTATCGATAATAACTGCATAATATGGGTCATAATGCATGTTATGTTGATGATAATAAAAGTAATACGTATATTTATTATGGTTCTAGCGATAATAACTGCATAATATGGGTAATAATGCGTGTTATATTGAGAATAATATAAGTAGTAAGTATAATTATTACAGTTCTGGCTATAATGACTGCATTATGTGGGTAATAATGCACGTTATATTGCTAATAGTATATGTAATAAGGATAATTATTACAGTTCTAACGATAATAACTGCATTACATGCGTAATAAGGCATGTTATATTGATAATATCGGGAGTAATAAGTATAATTATTATAGTTCTAGCGATAATAATAGTAAAATATGGCTAATAGTGCATGTAATATTGATAATAATAAAGGTAATAAGTATATTTATTACAGTTCTATCCGAAATAACTGCATAATATGGGTAATAATGCATGTTATATTGATGATAATAAAAATAATACGTATATTTATTATCGTTCTAGCGATAATAACTGCATTATATGGGTAATAATGCATGTTATATTGATAATATTGGGAGTAATAAGTATATTTATTATAGTTCTAGCTCTAACAACTGCATAATATGGGTAATAATGCATGTTATATTGATAATAATAAAAGTAATAAGTATCTTTTTTTTACAGTTCTATCGATAATAACTGCATAATATGGGTAATAATGCACGTTATATTGCTAATAATATAAGTAATAAGTATAATTATTACAGTTCTAGCGATAATAACTGCATTATACGGGTAATAACGCATGTTATATTTATAATATTTTGAGTAATAAGTATATTTATTATAGTTCTAGCGATAATAACTGCATAATATGGGTAATAATGCATGTTATATTGATAACAATATAAGTAATAAGTATAATTATTACAGTTCCAGCGATAATAACTGCATTATATGGATAATAATGCATGTTATATTGCTAATAATATAAGTAATAAGTATAATTATTACAGTTCTAGCGATAATAACTGCATTATATGCGTAATAAGGCATGTTATATTGATAATATCGGGAGTAATAAGTATAATTATTATAGTTCTAGCGATAATAATAGTAAAATATGG
Source organism: Megachile leachella (assembly GCA_963576845.1). Lineage (NCBI taxonomy): Eukaryota > Metazoa > Arthropoda > Insecta > Hymenoptera > Megachilidae > Megachile > Megachile leachella. The sequence continues at coordinate 27,737,962 of OY756249.1, forward strand.
CTAATAGTGCATGTTATATTGATAATAGTAAAAGTAATAAGTATCTTTATTACAGTTCTATCGATAATAACTGCATAATATGGGTAATAATGCATGTTATATTGATGATAATAAAAGTAATACGTCTATTTATTATAGTTCTAGCGATAATAACTGCATAATATGGGTAATAATGCATGTTATATTGAGAATAATATAAGTAGTAAGTATAATTATTACAGTTCTGGCTATAATAACTGCATTATAACGTGCAATATAACGTGCATTATTACCCATATTATGCAGTTATTATCGCTAGAACTGTAATAATTATACTTATTACTTATATTATTATCAAAATAACATGCATTATTACCCATATAATGCAGTTATTATCGACAGAAGTATAATAAATATACTTGTTACTTTTATTATTATCAATACAACAGGCACTCTTAGCCATATTTTACTAGTATTATCGCTAGAACTGTAATAATTATACTTATTACCCCCGACATTATCAATATAACATCCATTATTACCCATATAATGCAGTTATTATCGCTAGAACTGTAATAATTATACTTATTACTTATATTATTAGCAATATAACATTTATTATTACCCATAATATGCAGTTATTATCGACAGAAGTATAATAAATATACTTATTACTTTTATTATTATCAATATAACATGCATTATTACCCATATTATGCAGTTATTATCGCTAGAACTATAATAAATATACGTATTACTTTTATTATTGCCAATATAACATGCACTATTAGCCATATTGTCCTATTATTATCGCTAGAACTATAATAATTATACTTATTACTCCCGATATTATCAATATAACATGCATTATTACCCACATAATGCAGTTATTATCGCTAGAACTGTAATAATTATACTTATTACTTATACTATTAGCAATATAACGTGCATTATTACCCATATTATGCAGTTATTATCGCTAGAACTGTAATAATTATACTTATTACTTATATTATTATCAAAATAACATGCATTATTACCCATATAATGCAGTTATTATCGACAGAAGTATAATAAATATACTTGTTACTTTTATTATTATCAATACAACAGGCACTCTTAGCCATATTTTACTAGTATTATCGCTAGAACTGTAATAATTATACTTATTACCCCCGGCATTATCAATATAACATCCATTATTACCCATATAATGCAGTTATTATCGCTAGAACTGTAATAATTATACTTATTACTTATATTATTAGCAATATAACGTGCATTATTACCCATAATATGCAGTTATTATCGACAGAAGTATAATAAATATACTTATTACTTTTATTATTATCAATATAACATGCATTATTACCCATATTATGCAGTTATGATCGCTAGAACTATAATAAATATACGTATTACTTTCATTATCATCAATACAACATGCATTATTACCCATATTATGCAGTTATTATCGCTAGAACTATAATAAATATACGTATTACATTTATTACCATCAATATAACATGCATTATTACCCATATTATGCAGTTATTATCGATAGAACTGTAATAATTATACTTATTACTTATATTATTCTCAATATAACATGCATTATTACCCATAATATGCAGTTATTATCGATAGAACTATAATAAATATACTTATTACTTTTATTATTATCAATACAACATGCACTATTCGCCATATTGTACTACTATTATCGCTAGAACTATAATAAATATACTCATTAATCCCGATATTATCAATATAACATGCATTATTACCCATATAATGCAGTTATTATCGCTAGAACTGTAATAATTATACTTATTACTTATATTATTAGCAATATAACGTGCATTATTACCCATATTATGCAGTTATTATCGATAGAACTATAATAAATATAATTATTACTATTATTATTATCAATATAACCTGCATTATTACCCATATTATGCAGTTATTATCGTTAGAACTGTAACAAATATACTTACAACTTTCATTATCATCAATATAACATGCATTATTACCCATATAATGCAGTTATTATCGCTAGAACTGTAATAATTATACTTATTACTTATATTATTATCAAAATAACATGCATTATTACCCATATAATGCAGTTATTATCGACAGAAGTATAATAAATATACTTGTTACTTCTATTATTATCAATACAACAGGCACTCTTAGCCATATTTTACTAGTATTATCGCAAGAACTGTAATAGTTATACTTATTACCTCCGACATTATCAATATAACATCCACTATTACCCATATAATGCAGTTATTATCGCTAGAACTGTAACAATTATACTTATTACTTATATTATTAGCAATATAACGTGCATTATTACCCATAATATGCAGTTATTATCGACAGAAGTATAATAAATATACTTATTACTTTTATTATTATCAATATAACATGCATTATTACCCATATTATGCAGTTATTATCGCTAGAACTATAATAAATATACGTATTACTTTTATTATCATCAATATAACATGCATTATTACCCATATTATGCAGTTATTATCGATAGAACTATAATAAATATACTTATTACTTTTATTATTATCCATATAACATGCACTATTAGCCACATTGTACTATTATTATCGCTAGAACTATAATAATTTTACTTATTACTCACGATATTATCAATATAACATGCATTATTACCCATATAATGCAGTTATTATCGCTAGAACTGTAATAATTATACTTATTACTTATATTATTATCAATATAACATGCATTAGTACCCATATAATGGAGTTATTATTGCTAGAACTGTAATAATTATACTTATTACTTATATTATTATCACCATAACATGCATTATTAGCCACATAATGCAGTTATTATCGACAGAAGTATAATAAATATACTTATTACTTTTATTATTATCAATATAACATGCATTATTACCCATATTATGCAATTATTATCGCTAGAACTATATTAAATATACGTATTACTTTTACTATCATCAATATAAGATACATTATTACCCATAATATGCAGTTATTATCGATAGAACTGTAATAAATATACTTATTACTTTTATTATTATCGATATAACATGCACTATTAGACATATTTTACTATTATTATCGCTAGAATTATAATAATTATATTTATTACTCCCAATGTTATCAATATATCATGCATTATTACCCATATTATGCAGTTATTATCGATAGAGCGGTAATAAATATACTTATTACTTTTATTATTATCAATATAACATGCACTATTTGCCATATTTTACTATTATTATCGTTAGAACTATAATAATTATACTTATTACTCCCAATATTATCAATATAACATGCATTATTACCCATATTATGCAGTTATTATCGCTAGAACTGTACTAATTATACTTATTCCTTATATTATTATCAATATAACATGCATTATTACCCATATAATGCAGTTATTATCGACAGAGGTATAATAAATACACTTATTACTTATATTATTATCAATATAACATGCACTATTAGCCATGTTTTACTATCATTATCGCTAGAACTATAATAATTATACTTATTACTCCCAATATTATCAATATAACATGCATTATTACCCATATAATGCAGTTATTATCGCTAGAACTGTAATCATTATAATTATTACTTATATCATTATCAATATAACATGCATTATTACCCATATTATGCAGTTATAATCGCTGGAACTATAATAAATATACTTAGTACTTTTATTATGATCAATATAACATGCATTATTACCCATAATATGCAGTTATTATCGACAGAAGTATAATAAATATACTTATTACTTTTATTATTATCAATATAACATGCATTATTACCCATATTATGCAGTTATTATCGCTAGGACTATAATAAATATACGTATTACATTTATTATCATGAATATAACATGCATTATTACCCATATTATGCAGTTATTATCGCTAGAACTGTAATAATTATACTTATTACTTATATTATTAGCAATATAACGTGCATTATTACTCATATTATGCAGTTATTATCGATACAACTATAATAAATATAATTATTACTATTATTATTATCAATATAACCTGCATTATTACCCATATTATGCAGTTATTATCGCTAGAACTGTAACAAATATACTTACAACTTTCACTATCATCAATATAACATGCATTAATACCCATATTATGCAGTTATTATCGCTAGAACTGTAATAATTATACTTACTACTTATATTATTATCAATATGACATGCATTATTACCCATATTATGCAGTTAATATCGACAGAACTGTAATAAATATACTCATTACTTTTATTGTTATCAATATAACATGCACTATTATCCATATTGTACTATTATTATCGCTAGAACTATAATAATTATACTTATTACTCCCGATATTATCAATATAACTCGCATTATTACCCATATAATGCAGTTATTATCGCTAGAACTGTAATAATTATACTTATTACTTATATTATTATCAAAATAACATGCATTATTACCCATAATATGCAGTTATTATCGACAGAAGTATAATAAATATACTTATTACTTTTATTATTATCAATATAACATGCATTATTACCCATATTATGCAGTTATTATCGCTAGAACTATAATAAATATACGTATTACTTTTATTATCATCAATATAACATGCATTATTACCCATATTATGCAGTTATTATCGATAGAACTGTAATAAATATACTTATTACTTTTATTATTATCGATATAACATGCACTATTAGCCATATTTTACTATTATTCTCGCTAGAACTGTAATAATTATACGTATTACTCCCAATATTATCAATATAACATGCATTATTACCCATATAATGCAGTTATTATTGCTAGAACTGTAATAATTATACTTATTACTTATATTATTATCAATATGACATGCATTAGTACCCATATTATGCAGTTAATATCGACAGAACTGTAATAAATATACTTATTACTTTTATTATTGCCAATATAACATGCACTATTAGCCATATTGTCCTATTATTATCGCTAGAACTATAATAATTATACTTATTACTCCCGATATTATCAATATAATATGCATTATTACCCATATAATGCCGTTATTATCGCTAGAACTGTAATAATTATACTTATTACTTATACTATTAGCAATATAACGTGCATTATTACCCATATTATGCAGTTATTATCGCTAGAACTGTAATAATCATACTTATTACTTATATTATTATCAAAATAACATGCATTATTACCCATATAATGCAGTTATTATTGCTAGAACTGGAATAATTATACTTATTACTTATATTGTTCTCAATATAACATGCATTATTACCCATATTATGCCGTTATAATCGCTAGAACTAGAATAAATATACTTAGTACTTTTATTATGATCAATATAACATGCATTATTACCCTTAATATGCAGTTATTATCGATAGAACTATAATAAATATACTTATTACTTTTATTATTATCAAAATAACATGCACTATTAGCCATATTTTACTATTATTATCGCTAGAACTATAATAATTATACTTATTACTCCCAATATTACCAATATAACATGCATTATTACCCATATAATGCAGTTATTATCGCTAGAACTGTAATAATTATACTTATTACTTATATTATTAGCAATATAACGTGCATTATTACCCATATTATGCAGTTATTATCGATAGAACTATAATAAATATAATTATTACTATTATTATTATCAATATAACGTGCATTATTACCCATATTATGCAGTTATTATCGATAGAACTGTAATAAATATACTTATTACTTTTATTATTATCGATATAACATCCACTATTAGCCATATTTTACTATTATTATCGCTAGAACTATAATAATTATATTTATTACTCCCAATATTATCAATATATCATGCATTATTACCCATATAATGCAGTTATTATTGCTAGAACTGGAATAATTATACTTATTACTTATATTATTCTCAATATAACATGCATTATTACCCATATTATGCCGTTATAATCGCTAGAACTAGAATAAATATACTTAGTACTTTTATTATGATCAATATAACATGCATTATTACCCATATAATGGAGTTATTATCGCTAGAACTGTAATAATTATACTTATTACTTATATTATTATGAATATAACATGCACGATTAGCCATATTTTACTATTATTATCGCTAGAACTATAATAATTATACTTATTACTCCCGATATTATCAATATAACATGCATTATTACCCATATAATGCAGTTATTATCGCTAGAACTACAATAATTATACTTATTACTTATACTATTAGCCATATAACGTGCATTATTACAGATATTACGCAGTTATTATCGCTAGAACTGTAATAATTATACTTATTACTTATATTATTATCAACATAACATGCATTATTACCCATAATATGCAGTTTTTATCGACAGAAGTATAATAAATATACTTATTACTTTTATTATTATCAATATAACACGCATTATTACCCATATAATGCAGTTATTATCGCTAGAACTGTAATAATTATACTTATTACTTATACTATTAGCAATATAACGTGCATTATTACCCATATTATGCAGTTATTATCGCTAGAACTGTAATAATTATACTTATTACTTATATTATTATCAAAATAACATGCATTATTACCCATATAATGCAGTTATTATCGACAGAAGTATAATAAATATACTTGTTACTTTTATTATTATCAATACAACAGGCACTCTTAGCCATATTTTACTAGTATTATCGCTAGAACTGTAATAATTATACTTATTACCCCCGACATTATCAATATAACATCCATTATTACCCATATAATGCAGTTATTATCGCTAGAACTGTAATAATTATACTGATTACTTATATTATTAGCAATATAACGTGCATTATTACCCATAATATACAGTTATTATCGACAGAAGTATAATAAATATACTTATTACTTTTATTATTATCAATATAACATGCATTATTACCCATATTATGCAGTTATGATCGCTAGAACTATAATAAATATACGTATTA